>CATKUP010000050.1:3000000-3218000 GCA_949786385.1 Onychomys leucogaster | reverse complement strand
AGCCTGGGATTTAACTCCATTTCTGAAGTAAAACACACAGCAGTGTAATCATCCATTGATCACACTCTGCTTTAGAACAAGAAGCACACTCATGCTTTCTAGAGTCTCTAAGACAGCAGGAAACGTGATTTTGCTGAGAACAAAAGAACGGTGTTTCCTACACATAAGGACATTATATAGTCCAACTCTGCTTCTGAAACTGATACAAGGCACTGGTCCTCTAACATCCAATGCATGTCATTTAAGATGAGAATAGTGTGATCTTCGTGAACGATGTAGTTCGTTTGAGCAGAAAAGTGACTGCCCTTACCTGAAACGAAGTCTTGCTTGTAGGAAGACACAGAGATTGGGATTTAACTCCATTTCTGAAGGGAAACACACAGCATAGTTCTCATCCATGGATCACAATCTGCTTTAGAGCGAGAAGCATGCTCTTGCTTTCTAGAGTCTCTCAGACAGCAGGAAACGTGAGTGTGCTGAGAACAAAGAAGGGTGTTTCCTACACATACGGACCATATCTAGTCCAACTCTGCTTCTGAAACTCATACAAAGCACTGGTCCTCTAACATCCAATGCCTGTCTGTTAAGATGGGAAACATGTGAGCTTCATGAAAGATGTAGTTCGTTTGAGCAGAAAAGTGACTGCCTTATCTGAATTGAAGTCTTGCTTGTAGGAAGACTCAGAGCCTGGGATTTAACTCCATTTCTGAATTGAAACACACAGCATAGTTCTCATCCATGGATCACAGTCTGCTTTAGAGCGAGAAGCACGTGCTTTCTTTCCAGAGTCTCTAAGACAGCAGGAAACTTGAGTGTGCTGAGAACAAAAGAACGGTGTTTCCTACACATACGAACCATATCTAGTCCAACTCATCTTCTGAAACTGATACAAAGCACTGGTCCTCTAACATCCAATGCTTGTCAGTTAAGATGAGAAATGTGTGAGCTTTGTGAATGATGTAGTTCCTTTGAACTGAAAAGTGACTGCACTTACCTGAAACGAAGTCTTGCTTGTAGTAAGACACAGAGCCTGGGATTTAACTCCATTTCTTAAGAGAAACACACAGCATAGTTCTCATCCATGGATCACACTCTGCTTTAGAGCGAGAAGCACGTTCTTGCTTTTAGATTCTCTAATATAGCAGGAAATCTGAGTGTGCCCAGAACAAAAGAACGGTGTTTCCTACATATAAGGACCATATGTAATCCAAATCTGCTTCTGAAACTGATACAATGCACTGGTCCTCTAACATCCAATGCTTGACTGTTAAGATGTGAATCGTGTGATCTTCATGAACGATGTAGTTCGTTTGAGCAGAAAAGTGACTGCCCTTACCTGAAATGAAGTCTTGCTTGTAGTAAGACACAGAGCCTGGGATTTAACTCCATTTCTTAAGAGAAACACACAGCATAGTTCTCATCCATGGATCACACTCTGCTTTAGAGCGAGAAGCACGTTCTTGCTTTTAGAGTCTCTAATATAGCAGGAAATCTGAGTGTGCCCAGAACAAAAGAACAGTGTTTCCTACATATAAGGACCATAAGTAATCCAAATCTGCTTCTGAAACTGATACAAAGCACTGGTCCTCTAACATCCAATGCTTGTCAGTTAAGATGAGAAATGTGTGAGCTTTGTGAATGATGTAGTTCCTTTGAACTGAAAAGTGACTGCCCTTACCTGAAACGAAGTCTTGCTTGTAGTAAGACACAGAGCCAGGGATTTAACTCCATTTCTTAAGAGAAACACACAGCATAGTTCTCATCCATGGATCACACTCTGCTTTAGAGCGAGAAGCACGTTCTTGCTTTTAGAGTCTCTAGTATAGCAGGAAATCTGAGTGTGCCCAGAACAAAAGAACGGTGTTTCCTACATATACGGACCATATGTAGTCCAAATCTGCTTCTGAAACTGATACAATGCACTGGTCCTCTAACATCCAATGCTTGTCAGTTAAGATGAGAATCGTGTGATCTTCGTTAACGATGTAGTTCGTTTCAGTAGAAAAGTGACTGCCCTTACCTTAAACGAAGTCTTGCTTGTAGGAAGACTCAGAGCTTGGGATTTAACTCCATTTCTGAAGTGAAACACAGAGCAGTGTTCTCATCCATTGATGACACTCTGCTTTAGAACAAGAAGCACACTCTTGCTTTCTAGAGTCTCTAAGACAGCAGGAAACGTGAGTGTGCTGAGAACAAAAGAACGGTGTTTCCTACACATACGGACCATATCTAGTCCAACTCTGCTTCTGAAACTGATACAAAGCACTGACCCACTAACATCCAATGCTTGTCAGTTAAGATGGGAAACGTGTGAGCTTCATGAACGATGTAGTTCGTTTGAGCAGAAAAATGACTGCCCTTACCTGAATTGAAGTCTTACTTGTAGGACGACTCAGAGCCTGGGATTTAACTCCATTTCTGAAGTAAAACACACAGCAGTGTAATCATCCATTGATCACACTCTGCTTTAGAACAAGAAGCACGCTCTTGCTTTCTAGAGTCTCTAAGACAGCAGGAAACGTGTGTGTGCTGAGAACAAAGAAGGGTGTTTCATACACATACGGACCATATCTAGTCCAACTCTGCTTCTGAAACTCATACAAAGCACTGGTCCTCGAACATCCAATGCCTGTCTGTTAAGATGGGAAACGTGTGAGCTTCATGAACGATGTAGTTCGTTTGAGCAGAAAAGTGACTGCCTTACCTGAATTGAAGTCTTGCTTGTAGGAAGACTCAGAGCCTGGGATTTAACTCCATTTCTGAATTGAAACACACAGCAGTGTTCTCATCCATTGATCCCACTCTGCTTTAGAACAAGAAGCACGCTCTTGCTTTCTAGAGTCTCTAAGACAGCAGGAAACGTGAGTGTGCTGAGAACAAAAGAACGGTGTTTCCTACACATACGGACCATATCTAGTCCAACTCTGCTTCTGAAACTGATACAAAGCACTGGTCCTCTAACATCCAATGTTTGTCAGTTAAGATGAGAAACGTGTGAGCTTTGTGAATGATGTAGTTCCTTTGAACTGAAAAGTGACTACCCTTACCTGAAACGAAGTCTTGCATGTAGGAAGACACAGAGCCTGGGATTTAACTCCATTTCTGAAGGGAAACACACAGCATAGTATTCATCCATGGATCACACTGTGGTTAGAGCGAGAAGCACACTCTTGTTTTCTAGAGTCTCTAAGACAGCAGCAAATGTGAGTGTGCCCAGAACAATAGAACAGTGTTTCCTACACATATGGACCATATCCAGTCCAAATCTGCTTCTGAAACTGATATAAAGCATTGACCCTCTAACATCCAATGCTTGTCAGTTAAGATGAGAAATGTGTGAGCTCTGTGAACGATGTAGTTAGTTTGAGCAGAAAAGTGACTGTCCTTACCTGAAACGAAGTCTTGCTTGTAGGAAGACTCAGAGCCTGGGATTTAACTCCATTTCTGAAGGCAAACACACAGCATAGTTCTCATCCATGGATCACACTGTGCTTTAGAGCGAGAAGCACGTTCTTTCTTTCCAGAGTCTCTAAGACAGCAGGAAACGTGAGTGTGCTGAGAACAAAAGAACGGTGTTTCCTACACATACGAACCATATCTAGTCCAACTCATCTTCTGAACCTGATACAAAGCACTGGTCCTCTAACATCCAATGCTTGTCAGTTAAGATGGGAAACGTGTGAGCTTCATGAACGATGTACTTCGTTTGAGCAAAAAACTGACTGCCCTTACCTTAAACGAATTCTTGCTTGTACGAAGACTCAGAGCCTGGGATTTAACTCCATTTCTGAATTGAAACACACAGCAGTGTTCTCATCCATTGATCACACTCTGCTTTAGAATAAGAAGCACGCTCTTGCTTTCTAGAGTCTCTAAGACAGCAGGAAACGTGAGTGTGCTGAAAACAAAAGAACGGTGTTTCCTACACATAGGGACCATATCTAGTCCAACTCTGCTTCTTAAACTGATACAAAGCACTAGTCCTCTCACATCCAATGCTTGTCTGTTAAGATGAGAAATGTGTGAGCTCAGTGAACGATGTAGTTCGTTTGAGCTGAAAAGTGACTGCCCATACCTGAAACGAAGTCTTGCTTGTAGGAAGACACAGAGATTGGGATTTAACTCCATTTCTGAAGGCAAACACACAGCATAGTTCTCATCCATGGATCACACTCTGCTTTAGAGCGAGAAGCACGTTCTTGCTTTCCAGAGTCTCTAAGACAGCAGGAAACGTGAGTGTGCTGAGAACAAAAGAACGGTGTTTCCTACACATACGAACCATATCTAGTCCAACTCATCTTCTGAAACTGATACAAAGCACTGGTCCTCTAACATCCAATGCTTGTCAGTTAAGATGGGAAACGTGTGAGCTTCATGAACGATGTACTTCGTTTGAGCAAAAAAGTGACTGCCCTTACCTTAAACGAATTCTTGCTTGTACGAAGACTCAGAGCCTGGGATTTAACTCCATTTCTGAATTGAAACACACAGCAGTGTTCTCATCCATTGATCACACTCTGCTTTAGAATAAGAAGCATGCTCTTGCTTTTTAGTGTCTCTAAGACAGGAGGAAACGTGATTGTGCTGAGAACAAAAGAACGGAGTTTCCTACACATACAGACCATATCTAGTCCAAATCTTCTTCTGAAACTGATACAAAGCACTGACCCTCTAACATCCAATGCTTGTCAGTTAAGATGGGAAACGTGTGAGCTTCATGAACGATGTAGTTCATTTGAGCAGAAAAGTGTCTGCCTTACCTGAATTGATGTCTTGCTTGTAGGAAGACTCAGAGCCTGGGATTTAACTCCATTTCTGAAGGCAAACACACAGCATAGTTCTCATCCATGGATCACACTCTGCTTTAGAGCGAGAAGCACGCTCCTGCTTTCTAGAGTCTCTAAGACAGCAGGAAACGTGAGTGTGCCCAGAACAAAAGAACGGTGTTTCCTACACATACGGACTATATGTAGTCCAAAACTTCTTCTGAAACAGATAGAATGCACTGGTCCTCTAACATCCAATGCTTGTCAGTTAAGATGTGAAACGTGTGCTTCGTGTAAGATGTAGTTCGTTTGAGCAGAAAAGTGACTGCCCTTACCTGAATCGATGTCTTGCTTGTAGGGATCCCAGAGCCTGGGATTTAACTCCTTTCCTGGAGTGAAACACACAGCATAGTTTTCAGTCATGGATCACACTCTGCTTTAGAACGAGAAGCAAGCTCTTGCTTTCTAGAGTCTCTAAGACAGCAGGAAACGTGAGTGTGCTGAGAACAAAAGAACGGTGTTTCCTACACATACGGACCATATCTAGTACAAATCTGCTTCTTAAACTGATACAATGCACTGATCCTCTAACATCCAATGCTTGTCTGTTAAGATGAGAAACGTGTGAGCTTCATGAACGATGTAGTTCGTTTGAGCAGAAAAGTGACTGCCCTTACCTTAAACGAAGTCTTGCTTGTAGGAAGACTCAGAGCCTGGGATTTAACTCCATTTCTGAAGTGAAACACACAGCAGTGTTCTCATCCTTTGATGACACTCTGCTTTAGAACAAGAAGCACGCTCTTGCTTTCTAGAGTCTCTGAGACAGCAGGAAACGTGAGTGTGCTGAGAACAAAAGAACGGTGTTTCCTACACATACGGACCATATCTAGTCCAACTCTGCTTCTGAAACTGATACAAAGCACGGACCCACTAACATCCAATGCTTGTCATTTAAGATGGGAAACGTGTGAGCTTCATGAACGATGTAGTTCCTTTGAGGAGAAAAATGACTGCCCTTACCTGAATTGAAGTCTTACTTGTAGGAAGACTCAGAGCCTGGGATTAAACTCCATTTCTGAAGTAAAACACACAGCAGTGTAATCATCCATTGATCACACTTTGCTTTAGAACTTGATGCACACTCTTGCTTTCTAGAGTCTCTAAGACAGCAGGAAACGTGATTTTGCTGAGAACAAAAGAACGGTGTTTCCTACACATACGGACATTATATAGTCCAACTCTGCTTCTGAAACTCATACAAAGCACTGGTCCTCTAACATCCAATGCTTGTCTGTTAAGATGAGAAATGTGTGAGCTCAGTGAACGATGTAGTTCGTTTGAGCTGAAAAGTGACTGCCCTTACCTGAAACGAAGTCTTGCTTGTAGGAAGACACAGAGATTGGGATTTAACTCCATTTCTGAAGGGAAACACACCGCATAGTTCTCATCCATGGATCACAATCTGCTTTAGAGTGAGAAGCACGCTGTTGCTTTCTAGATTCTCTAACACAGCAGGAAACGTGAGTGTGCTGAGAACAAAAGAACTGTGTTTCCTACACATACGGACCATATCTAGTCCAACTCTGCTTCTGAAACTCATACAAAGCACTGGTCCTCTAACATCCAATGCTTGTCAGTTAAGATGGGAAACGTGTGAGCTTCATGAATGATGTACTTCGTTTGAGCTGAAAGGTGACTACCTTACCTGAATTGAAGTCTTGCTGGTAGGAAGACTCAGAGCCTGGGATTTAACTCCATTTCTGAAGGCAAACACACAGCATAGTTCGCATCCATGGATCACACTCTGCTTTAGAGCGAGAAGCACGCTCTTGCTTTGAGGAGTCTCTAACACAGCAGGAAACGTGAGTGTGCCCAGAACAAAAGAATGGTGTTTCCTACACATAAAGACTATATGTAGTCCAAAACTTCTTCTGAAACAGATAGAATGCACTGGTCCTCTAACATCCAATGCTTGTCAGTTAAGATGAGAAACGTGTGTGCTTCATGAAAGATGTAGTTCGTTTGAGCAGAATAGTGACTGCCCTTGCCTGAAACGAAGTCTTGCTTGTAGGGAGACTCAGAGCCTGGGATTTAACTCCTTTTCTGAAGTGAAACACACAGCATAGTTTTCATCCATGAATCACACTCTGCTTTAGAATGAGAAGCACGCTCTTGCTTTCAAGAGTCTCTAAGAGAGCAGGAAACGTGAGTGTGCTGAGAACAAAAGAACGGTGTTTCCTACACAGTTGGACCATATCTAGTCCAAATCTGCTTCTTAAACTGATACAAAGCACTAATCCTCTAACATCCAATGCTTGTCTGTTAAGATGAGAAACGTGTGAGCTTCATGAACGATGTAGTTCGTTTGAGCAGAAAAGTGACTGCTCTTACCTGAATTGAAGTCTTGCCTGTAGGAAGACTCAGAGCCTGGGATTTAACTCCATTTCTGAAGTAAAACACACAGCAGTGTAATCATCCATTGATCACACTCTGCTTTATAACAAGAAGCACGCTCTTGCTTTCTAGAGTCTCTAAGACAGGAGGAAACGTGATTTTGCTGAGAACAATAGAACGGTGTTTCCTACACATACACACCATATCTAGTTCAACTCTGCTTCTGAAACTGGTACAAAGCACTGGTCCTCTAACATCCAATGCTTGTCAGTTAAGATGAGAAATGTGTGAGCTTTGTGAATGATGTAGTTCCTTTGAACTGAAAAGTGACTGCCCTTACCTGAAACGAAGTCTTGCTTGTAGTAAGACACAGAGCCTGGGATTTAACTCCATTTCTTAAGAGAAACACACAGCATAGTTCTCATCCATGGATCACACTCTGCTTTAGAGCGAGAAGCACGTTCTTGCTTTTAGAGTCTCTAATATAGCAGGAAATCTGAGTGTGCCCAGAACAAAAGAACGGTGTTTCCTACATATAAGGACCATATGTAATCCAAATCTGCTTCTGAAACTGATACAATGCACTGGTCCTCTAACATCCAATGCTTGTCAGTTAAGATGTGAATCGTGTGATCTTCGTTAACGATGTAGTTTGTTTGAGCAGAAAAGTGACTGCCCTTACCTGAAATGAAGTCTTGCTTGTAGGAAGTCTCAGAGCCTGGGATTTAACTCCATTTCTGAAGTGAAACACACAGCAGTGTTCTCATCCATTGATGACACTCTGCTTTAGAGCGAGAATCACGCTCTTGCTTTCTAGAGTCTCTAAGACAGCAGGAAACGTGAGTGTGCTGAGAACAAAAGAACGGTGTTTCCTACACAGACGGACCATATCTAGTCCAAATCTGCTTCTTAAACTGATACAAAGCACTGATCCTCTAACATCCAATGCTTGTCTGTTAAGATGAGAAACGTGTGAGCTTCATGAACGATGTAGTTCGTTTGAGCAGAAAAGTGACTGCCCTTACCTGAATTGAAGTCTTGCCTGTAGGAAGACTCAGAGCCTGGCATTTAACTCCATTTCGGAAGTAAAACATACAGCAGTGTAATCATCCATTGATCACACTCTGCTTTATAACAAGAAGCACGCTCTTGCTTTCTAGAGTCTCTAAGACAGCAGGAAACGTGATTGTGCTGAGAACAAAAGAACGGTGTTTCCTACACATACAGACCATATTTAGTTCAACTCTGCTTCTGAAATTGATACAAAGCACTGGTCCTCTAACATCCAATGCTTGTCATTTAAGATGAGAAACGTGTGAGCTTTGTGAATGATGTAGTTCCTTTGAACTGAAAAGTGACTGCCCTTACCTGAAACGAAGTCTTGCTTGTAGTAAGACACAGAGCATGGGATTTACCTCCATTTCTTAAGAGAAACACACAGCATAGTTCTCATCCATGGAACACACTCTGCTTTAGAGTGAGAAGCACGCTCTTGCTTTTAGAGTCTCTAATATAGCAGGAAATCTGAGTGTGCCCAGAACAAAAGATCGGTGTTTCCTACATGTACGGACCATATGTAGTCCAAATCTGCTTCTGAAACTGATACAATGCACTGGTCCTCTAACATCCAATGCTTGTCAGTTAAGATGAGAATCGTGTGATCTTCGTTAACAATGTAGTTCGTTTGAGCAGAAAAGTGACTGTCCTTACCTGAAATGAAGTCTTGCTTGTAGAAAGACTCAGAGCCTTGGATTTAACTCCATTTCTGAAGTGAAACACACAGCAGTGTTCTCATCCATTGATGACACTCTGCTTTAGAACAAGAAGCATGCTCTTGCTTTCTAGAGTCTCTAAGACAGCAGGAAACATGAGTGTGCTGAGAACAAAAGAACGGTGTTTCCTACACATACGGACCATATCTAGTCCAACTCTGCTTCTGAAACTCATACAAAACACTGGTCCTCTAACATCCAATGCTTGTCAGTTAAGATGGGAAACGTGTGAGCTTCATGAACGGTTTAGTTCGTTTGAGCAGAAAAGTGACTGCCCTTACCTTAAACGAGGTCTTGCTTGTAGGAAGACTCACAGCCTGGGATTTAACTCCATTTCTGAATTGAAACACACAGCAGTGTTCTCATCCATTGATCACACTCTGCTTTAGAACAAGAAGCACGCTCTTGCTTTCTATAGTCTCTAAGACAGCAGGAATCCTGAGTGTTCTGAGAACAAAAGAACGGTGTTTCCTACACATACGGACCATATCTAGTCCAACTCTGCTTCTGAAACTGATACAAAGCCATGTCCTCTAACATCCAATGTTTGTCAGTTAAGATGAGAAACGTGTGAGCTTTGTGAATGATGTAGTTCCTTTGAACTGAAAAGTGACTGCCCTTACCTGAAAAGAAGTCTTGCTTGTAGGAAGACTCAGAGCCTGGGATTTAACTCCATTTCTGAAGGCAAACACACAGCATAGTTCTCATCCATGGATCACACTCTGCTTTAGAGCGAGATGCACGCTCTTGATTTCTAGAGTCTCTAAGACAGCAGGAAACGTGAGTGTGCCCAGAACAAAAGAACGGTGTTTCCTACACATACGGACTATATGTAGTCCAAAACTTCTTCTGAAACAGATAGAATGCACTGGTCCTCTAACATCCAATGCTTGTCAGTTAAGATGAGAAACGTGTGTGCTTCGTGAACGATGTAGTTCGTTTGAGCAGAAAAGTGACTGCCCTTACCTGAAACGAAGTCTTGCTTGTAGGGAGACTCAGAACCTGGGATTTAACTCCTTTTCTGAAGTGAAACACACAGCATAGTTTTCATCCATGGATCACACTCTGCTTTAGAACGAGAAGCACGCTCTTGCTCTCTAGAGTCTCTAAGACAGCAGGAAACATGAATGTGCTGAGAACAAAAGAACGGTGTTTCCTACACAGACGGACCATATCTATTCCAAATCTGCTTCTTAAACTGATACAAAGCACTGATCCTCTAACATCCAATGCTTGTCAGTTAAGATGATAAACGTGTGAGCTTCATGAACGATGTAGTTCGTTTGAGCAGAAAAGTGACAGCCCTTACCTGAATTGAAGTCTTGCCTGTAGGAAGACTCAGAGCCTGGGATTTAACTCCATTTCTGAGGTAAAAAAAACAGCAGTGTAATCATCCATTGATCACACTCTGCTTTATAACAAGAAGCACGCTCTTGCTTTCTAGAGTCTCTAAGACAGCAGGAAACGTGATTTTCCTGAGAACAAAAGAACGGTGTTTCCAACACTTAGGGACAATATCTAGTTCAACTCTGCTTCTGTAACTGATACAAAGCACTGGTCCTCTAATAACCAATGCTTGTCAGTTAACATGAGAAACGGGTGAGCTTTGTGAATGATGTAGTTCCTTTGAACTGAAAAGTGACTGCCCTTACCTGAAACGAAGTCTTGCTTGTAGTAAGACACAGTGCCTGGGATTTAACTCCATTTCTGAAGTGAAACACACAGCAGTGTTCTCATCCATGGATCACACTCTGCTTTAGAGTGAGAAGCACGCTCTTGCTTTCTAGAGTCTCTAAGACAGCAGGAAACGTGAGTGTGCTGAGAACAAAAGAAAGGTGTTTCCTACACATACGGACCATATCTAGTCCAACTCTGCTTCTGAAACTGATCCAAAGCACTGGTCCTCTAACATCCAATGTTTGTCAGTTAAGATGAGAAACGGGTGAGCTTTGTGAATGATGTAGTTCCTTTGAACTGAAAAGTGACTGCCCTTACCTGAAACGAAGTCTTGAGTGTAGTAAGACACAGAGCCTGGGATTTAACTCCATTTCTGAAGGGAAACACACAGCATAGTATTTATCCATAGATCACACTCTGGTTAGAGCGAGAGGCACACTCTTGCTTTCTAGAGTCTCTAAGACAGCAGGAAATCTGAGTGTGCCCAGAACAATAGAAGGGTGTTTCCTACACATATGGACCATATCCAGTCCAAATCAGCTTCTGAAACTGATACAAAGCACTGGTCCTCTAACATCCAATGTTTGTCAGTTAAGATGAGAAACGTGTGAGCTTTGTGAATGATGTAGTACCTTAGAACTAAAAAGTGACTGCCCTTACCTGAAACGAAGTCTTGCTTGTAGGAAGACACAGAGCCTGGGATTTAACTCCATTTCTGAAGGGAAACACACAGCATAGTTCTCATCCATGGATCACACTCTGCTTTAGAGCGAGAAGCATGCACTTGCTTTTATAGTCTCTAATATAGCAGGTAATCTGAGTGTGCCCAGAACTAATGAACGATGTTTCCTACATATACAGACCATAAGTAGTCCAAATCTGCTTCTGAAACTGATACAAAGCACTGAACCTCTAACATCCAATGCTTCTCAGTTAAGATGAGAAACGTGTGAGCTTCGTGAACGATGTAGTTCGTTTGAGCAGAAAAGTGACTGCCCTTACCTGAATCGAAGTCTTGCTTGTAGGAAGACTCAGAGCCTGGGATTTAACTCCATTTCTGAAGTGAAACACAGCAGTGTAATCATCCATTGATCACACTCTGCTTTAGAACAAGAAGCATGCTCTTGCTTTCTAGAGTCTCTAAGACAGCAGGAAACGTGAGTGTGCTGAGAACAAAAGAACGGTGTTTCCTACACATACGGACCATATCTAGTCCAACTCTGCTTCTGAAACTGATAAAAATCACTGGTCCTCTAACATCCAATGCTTGTCAGTTAAGATGAGAAACGTGTGAGCTCAGTGAATGATGTAGTTCGTTTGAGCTGAAAAGTGACTGCCCTTACCTGAAATGAAGTCTTGCTTGTAGGAAGACTCAGAGCCTGGGATTTAACTCCATTTCTGAAGTGAAACACACAGCAGTGTTCTCATCCATTAATCACACTCTTCTTTAGAACAAGAAGCACGCTCTTGCTTTCTAGAGTCTCTAAGACAGCATGAAACGTGAGTTTGCTGAGAACAAAAGAACGGTGTTTCCTACACATACAGACCATATCTAGTCCAACTCTGCTTCTGAAACTGATCCAAAGCACTGGTCCTCTAACATTCAATGCTTGTCTGTTAAGATGAGAAACGTGTGAGCTCCGTGAAAGATGTAGTTCGTTTGAGCTGAAAAGTGACTGCCCTTACCTGAAACGAAGTCTTGCTTGTTGGAAGACATAGAGCCTGGGATTTAACTCCTTTTCTGAAGGGAAACACACAGCATAGTTTTCATCCATGGATGACACTCTGCTTTAGAGCGAGAAGCACGCTCTTGCTTTCTAAAGTCTCTAAGACAGCAGGAAACGTGAGTGTGCTGAGAACAAAAGAACGGTGTTTCATACACATACGGAACATATCTAGTTCAACTCTGCTTCTGAAACTGATACAAAGCACTGGTCCTACAACATCCAATGCTTTTCAGTTAAGATGAGAAACGTGTGAGCTTCCTGAACGATGTAGTTCCTTTAGCAGAAAAGTGACTACACTTACCTGAAACGAAGTCTTGCTTGTTGTGAGACACAGATCATGGGATTTAACTCCATTTCTGAAGTGAAACACACAGCATAGTTTCATCTATGGATCATAATCTGCTTTAGAACGAGAAGCACGTTCTTGCTTTCTAGATTCTCTAAGACAGCAGGAAACGTGAGTGTGCCCAGAACAAAAGATCGGGTTTCCTACACATACAGACCTTATGTAGACAAAATCTGCTTCTGAAACTGATACAAAGCACTGACCCTCTAACATCCAATGCGTGTCAGTTAAGATGAGAAACGTGTGAGCTTCGTGAACGATGTAGTTCGTTTGAGCTGAAAAGTGACTGCCCTTACCTGAAACGAAGTCTTGCTTGTAGGAAGACTCATAGCCTGGGATTTAACTCCATTTCTGAAGTGAAACACACAGCGTAGTTCTCATCCATGGATCACACTCTGCTTTAGAGTAAGGAGCACACTCTTGCTTTCTAGAGTCTCTAAGACAGCAGGAAATCTGAGTGTTCCCAGAACAAAAGAACGGTGTTTCCTACACATACGGACTATATGTAGTCCAAAACTTATTCTGAAAATGATTGAATGCACTGGTCCTCTAACATCCAATGCTTGTCAGTTAAGATGAGAAACGTGTGAGCTTCGTGAACGATGTAATTCGTTTGAGCAGAAAAGTGACTGCCCTTACCTGAAATGAAGTCTTGCTTGTAGGATGACTCAGAGCCTGGGATTTAACTCCATTTCTGAAGTAAAACACACAGCAGTGTAATCATCCATTGATCACACTCTGCTTTAGAACAAGAAGCACGCTCTTGTTTTCTAGAGTCTCTAAGACAGCAGGAAACGTGATTTTGCTGAGAACAAAAGAACGGTGTTTCCTACACATACACACCATATCTAGTTCAACTCTGCTTCTGAAACTGGTACAAAGCACTGGTCCTCTAACATCCAATGCTTGTCAGTTAAGATGAGAAATGTGTGAGCTTTGTGAATGATGTAGTTCCTTTGAACTGAAAAGTGACTGCCCTTACCTGAAACGAAGTCTTGCTTGTAGTAAGACACAGAGCCTGGGATTTAACTCCATTTCTTAAGAGAAACACACAGCATAGTTCTCATCCATGGATCACACTCTGCTTTAGAGCGAGAAGCACGTTCTTGCTTTTAGAGTCTCTAATATAGCAGGAAATCTGAGTGTGCCCAGAACAAAAGAACGGTGTTTCCTACATATAAGGACCATATGTAATCCAAATCTGCTTCTGAAACTGATACAATGCACTGGTCCTCTAACATCCAATGCTTGTCAGTTAAGATGTGAATCGTGTGATCTTCGTTAACGATGTAGTTTTTTTGAGCAGAAAAGTGACTGCCCTTACCTGAAATGAAGTCTTGCTTGTAGGAAGTCTCAGAGCCTGTGATTTAACTCCATTTCTGAAGTGAAACACACAGCAGTGTTCTCATCCATTGATGACACTCTGCTTTAGAACAAGAATCACGCTCTTGCTTTCTAGAGTCTCTAAGACAGCAGGAATCGTGATTTTGCTGAGAACAAAAGAACGGTGTTTCCTACACATACGGACATTATATAGTCCAACTCTGCTTCTGAAACTGATACAAAGCACTGCTCCTCTAACATCCAAGGCTTGTCTGTTAAGATGAGAAATGTGTGAGCTCAGTGAACGATGTAGTTTGAGCTGAAAAGTGACTGCCCTTACCTGAAACGAAGTCTTGCTTGTAGGAAGACACAGAGATTGGGATTTAACTCCATTTCTGAAGGGAAACACACAGCATAGTTCTCATCCATGGATCACAATCTGCTTTAGAGTGAGAAACAAGCCCTTGCTTTCTAGAGTCTCTAACACAGCAGGAAACGTGAGTGTGCTGAGAACAAAAGAACGGTGTTTCCTACACATACGGACCATATCTAGTCCAACTCTGCTTCTGAAACTCATACATAGCACTGGTCCTCTAACATCCAATGCTTGTCAGTTAAGATGGGAAACGTGTGAGCTTCATCAACGATGTAGTTCCTTTGAGCAGAAAAGTGACTGCCCTTACCTTAAACGAAGTCTTGCTTGTACGAAGACTCAGAGCCTGGGATTTAACTCCATTTCTGAATTGAAACACACAGCAGTGTTCTCATCCATTGATCACACTCTGCTTTAGAACAAGAAGCACGCTCTTGCTTTCTAGAGTCTCTAAGACAGCAGGAAACGTGAGTGTGCTGAGAACAAAAGAACGGTGTTTCCTACACATACGGCCCATATCTAGTCCAACTCTGCTTCTGAAACTGATACAAAGCACTGGTCCTCTAACATCCAATGCTTGTCAGTTAAGATGGGAATCGTGTGTGCTTCATGAACGATGTAGTTCGTTTGAGCAGAAAAGTGACTGCGTTACCTGAATTAAAGTCTTGCTTGTAGGAAGACTCAGAGCCTGGGATTTAACTCCATTTCTGAAGGCAAACACACAGCATAGTTCTCATCCATGGATCACACTCTGCTTTAGAGCGAGAATCACGCTCTTGCTTTCTAGAGTCTCTAAGACAGCAGGAAACGTGAGTGTGCTGAGAACAAAAGAACGGTGTTTCCTACACAGACGGACCATATCTAGTCCAAATCTGCTTCTTAAACTGATACAAAGCACTGATCCTCTAACATCCAATGCTTGTCTGTTAAGATGAGAAACGTGTGAGCTTCATGAACGATGTAGTTCGTTTGAGCAGAAAAGTGACTGCCCTTACCTGAATTGAAGTCTTGCCTGTAGGAAGACTCAGAGCCTGGCATTTAACTCCATTTCGGAAGTAAAACATACAGCAGTGTAATCATCCATTGATCACACTCTGCTTTATAACAAGAAGCACGCTCTTGCTTTCTAGAGTCTCTAAGACAGCAGGAAACGTGATTGTGCTGAGAACAAAAGAACGGTGTTTCCTACACATACAGACCATATTTAGTTCAACTCTGCTTCTGAAATTGATACAAAGCACTGGTCCTCTAACATCCAATGCTTGTCATTTAAGATGAGAAACGTGTGAGCTTTGTGAATGATGTAGTTCCTTTGAACTGAAAAGTGACTGCCCTTACCTGAAACGAAGTCTTGCTTGTAGTAAGACACAGAGCATGGGATTTACCTCCATTTCTTAAGAGAAACACACAGCATAGTTCTCATCCATGGAACACACTCTGCTTTAGAGTGAGAAGCACGCTCTTGCTTTTAGAGTCTCTAATATAGCAGGAAATCTGAGTGTGCCCAGAACAAAAGATCGGTGTTTCCTACATGTACGGACCATATGTAGTCCAAATCTGCTTCTGAAACTGATACAATGCACTGGTCCTCTAACATCCAATGCTTGTCAGTTAAGATGAGAATCGTGTGATCTTCGTTAACAATGTAGTTCGTTTGAGCAGAAAAGTGACTGTCCTTACCTGAAATGAAGTCTTGCTAGTAGAAAGACTCAGAGCCTTGGATTTAACTCCATTTCTGAAGTGAAACACACAGCAGTGTTCTCATCCATTGATGACACTCTGCTTTAGAACAAGAAGCATGCTCTTGCTTTCTAGAGTCTCTAAGACAGCAGGAAACATGAGTGTGCTGAGAACAAAAGAACGGTGTTTCCTACACATACGGACCATATCTAGTCCAACTCTGCTTCTGAAACTCATACAAAACACTGGTCCTCTAACATCCAATGCTTGTCAGTTAAGATGGGAAACGTGTGAGCTTCTTGAACGGTTTAGTTCGTTTGAGCAGAAAAGTGACTGCCCTTACCTTAAACGAGGTCTTGCTTGTAGGAAGACTCACAGCCTGGGATTTAACTCCATTTCTGAATTGAAACACACAGCAGTGTTCTCATCCATTGATCACACTCTGCTTTAGAACAAGAAGCACGCTCTTGCTTTCTATAGTCTCTAAGACAGCAGGAATCCTGAGTGTTCTGAGAACAAAAGAACGGTGTTTCCTACACATACGGACCATATCTAGTCCAACTCTGCTTCTGAAACTGATACAAAGCCATGTCCTCTAACATCCAATGTTTGTCAGTTAAGATGAGAAACGTGTGAGCTTTGTGAATGATATAGTTCCTTTGAACTGAAAAGTGACTGCCCTTACCTGAAAAGAAGTCTTGCTTGTAGGAAGACTCAGAGCCTGGGATTTAACTCCATTTCTGAAGGCAAACACACAGCATAGTTCTCATCCATGGATCACACTCTGCTTTAGAGCGAGAAGCACGCTCTTGCTTTCTAGAGTCTCTAAGACAGCAGGAAACGTGAGTGTGCCCAGAACAAAAGAACGGTGTTTCCTACACATACGGACTATATGTAGTCCAAAACTTCTTCTGAAACAGATAGAATGCACTGGTCCTCTAAAATCCAATGCTTGTCAGTTAAGATGAGAAACGTGTGTGCTTCGTGAACGATGTAGTTCGTTTGAGCAGAAAAGAGACTGCCCTTACCTGAAACGAAGTCTTGCTTGTAGGGAGACTCAGAACCTGGGATTTAACTCCTTTTCTGAAGTGAAACACACAGCATAGTTTTCATCCATGGATCACACTCTGCTTTAGAACGAGAAGCACGCTCTTGCTTTCTAGAGTCTCTAAGACAGCAGGAAACATGAATGTGCTGAGAACCAAAGAACGGTGTTTCCTACACAGACGGACCATATCTATTCCAAATCTGCTTCTTAAACTGATACAAAGCACTGATCCTCTAACATCCAATGCTTGTCAGTTAAGATGATAAACGTGTGAGCTTCATGAACGATGTAGTTCGTTTGAGCAGAAAAGTGACAGCCCTTACCTGAATTGAAGTCTTGCCTGTAGGAAGACTCAGAGCCTGGGATTTAACTCCATTTCTGAGGTAAAAAAAAACAGCAGTGTAATCATCCATTGATCACACTCTGCTTTATAACAAGAAGCACGCTCTTGCTTTCTAGAGTCTCTAAGACAGCAGGAAACGTGATTTTCCTGAGAACAAAAGAACGGTGTTTCCTACACTTAGGGACAATATCTAGTTCAACTCTGCTTCTGAAACTGATACAAAGCACTGGTCCTCTAATAACCAATGCTTGTCAGTTAACATGAGAAACGGGTGAGCTTTGTGAATGATGTAGTTCCTTTGAACTGAAAAGTGACTGCCCTTACCTGAAACGAAGTCTTGCTTGTAGTAAGACACAGTGCCTGGGATTTAACTCCATTTCTTAAGAGAAACACACAGCATAGTTCTCATCCATGGATCACACTCTGCTTTAGAGTGAGAAGCACGCTCTTGCTTTTAGAGTCTCTAATATAGCAGGTAATCTGAGTGTGCCCAGAACAAAAGAACGGTGTTTCCTACATATAAGGACCATATGTAGTCCAAATCTGCTTCTGAAACTGATACAATGCACTGGTCCTCTAACATCCAATGCTTGTCAGTTAAGATGAGAATCGTGTGATCTTCGTTAACGATGTAGTTCGTTTGAGCAGAAAAGTGACTGTCCTTACCTGAAATGAAGTCTTGCTTGTAGAAAGACTCAGAGCCTGGGTTTTAACTCCATTTCTGAAGTGAAACACACAGCAGTGTTCTCATCCATTGATCACACTCTGCTTTAGAACAAGAAGCACGCTCTTGCTTTCTAGAGTCTCTAAGACAGCAGGAAACGTGAGTGTGCTGAGAACAAAAGAAAGGTGTTTCCTACACATACGGACCATATCTAGTCCAACTCTGCTTCTGAACCTGATCCAAAGCACTGGTCCTCTAACATCCAATGTTTGTCAGTTAAGATGAGAAACGGGTGAGCTTTGTGAATGATGTAGTTCCTTTGAACTGAAAAGTGACTGCCCTTACCTGAAACGAAGTCTTGCTTGTAGTAAGACACACAGCCTGGGATTTAACTCCATTTCTGAAGGGAAACACACAGCATAGTATTTATCCATAGATCACACTCTGGTTAGAGCGAGAGGCACACTCTTGCTTTCTAGAGTCTCTAAGACAGCAGGAAATCTGAGTGTGCCCAGAACAATAGAAGGGTGTTTCCTACACATATGGACCATATCCAGTCCAAATCTGCTTCTGAAACTGATACAAAGCACTGGTCCTCTAACATCCAATGTTTGTCAGTTAAGATGAGAAACGTGTGAGCTTTGTGAATGATGTAGTACCTTTGAACTAAAAAGTGACTGCCCTTACCTGAAACGAAGTCTTGCTTGTAGGAAGACACAGAGCCTTGGATTTAACTCCATTTCTGAAGGGAAACACACAGCATACTTCTCATCCATGGATCACACTCTGCTTTAGAGCGAGAAGCATGCACTTGCTTTTATAGTCTCTAATATAGCAGGTAATCTGAGTGTGCCCAGAACTAATGAACGATGTTTCCTACATATACAGACCATAAGTAGTCCAAATCTGCTTCTGAAACTGATACAAAGCACTGAACCTCTAACATCCAATGCTTCTCAGTTAAGATGAGAAACGTGTGAGCTTCGTGAACGATGTAGTTCGTTTGAGCAGAAAAGTGACTGCCCTTACCTGAATCGAAGTCTTGCTTGTAGGAAGACTCAGAGCCTGGGATTTAACTCCATTTCTGAAGTGAAACACAGCAGTGTAATCATCCATTGATCACACTCTGCTTTAGAACAAGAAGCATGCTCTTGCTTTCTAGAGTCTCTAAGACAGCAGGAAACGTGTGTGTGCTGAGAACAAAAGAACGGTGTTTCCTACACATACGGACCATATCTAGTCCAACTCTGCTTCTGAAACTGATAAAAAGCACTGGTCCTCTAACATCCAATGCTTGTCAGTTAAGATGAGAAACGTGTGAGCTCAGTGAATGATGTAGTTCGTTTGAGCTGAAAAGTGACTGCCATAACCTGAAATGAAGTCTTGCTTGTAGGAAGACTCAGAGCCTGGGATTTAACTCCATTTCTGAAGTGAAACACACAGCAGTGTTCTCATCCATTAATCACACTCTTCTTTAGAACAAGAAGCACGCTCTTGCTTTCTAGAGTCTCTAAGACAGCATGAAACGTGAGTTTGCTGAGAACAAAAGAACGGTGTTTCCTACACATACAGACCATATCTAGTCCAACTCTGCTTCTGAAACTGATCCAAAGCACTGGTCCTCTAACATTCAATGCTTGTCTGTTAAGATGAGAAACGTGTGAGCTCCGTGAAAGATGTAGTTCGTTTGAGCTGAAAAGTGACTGCCCTTACCTGAAACGAAGTCTTGCTTGTTGGAAGACATAGAGCCTGGGATTTAACTCCTTTTCTGAAGGGAAACACACAGCATAGTTTTCATCCATGGATGACACTCTGCTTTAGAGCGAGAAGCACGCTCTTGCTTTCTAAAGTCTCTAAGACAGCAGGAAACGTGAGTGTGCTGAGAACAAAAGAACGGTGTTTCATACACATACGGAACATATCTAGTTCAACTCTGCTTCTGAAACTGATACAAAGCACTGGTCCTACAACATCCAATGCTTTTCAGTTAAGATGAGAAACGTGTGAGCTTCCTGAACGATGTAGTTCCTTTAGCAGAAAAGTGACTACACTTACCTGAAACGAAGTCTTGCTTGTTGTGAGACACAGATCATGGGATTTAACTCCATTTCTGAAGTGAAACACACAGCATAGTTTCATCTATGGATCATAATCTGCTTTAGAACGAGAAGCACGTTCTTGCTTTCTAGATTCTCTAAGACAGCAGGAAACGTGAGTGTGCCCAGAACAAAAGATCGGGTTTCCTACACATACAGACCTTATGTAGACAAAATCTGCTTCTGAAACTGATACAAAGCACTGACCCTCTAACATCCAATGCGTGTCAGTTAAGATGAGAAACGTGTGAGCTTCGTGAACGATGTAGTTCGTTTGAGCTGAAAAGTGACTGCCCTTACCTGAAACGAAGTCTTGCTTGTAGGAAGACTCATAGCCTGGGATTTAACTCCATTTCTGAAGTGAAACACACAGCGTAGTTCTCATCCATGGATCACACTCTGCTTTAGAGTAAGGAGCACACTCTTGCTTTCTAGAGTCTCTAAGACAGCAGGAAATCTGAGTGTTCCCAGAACAAAAGAACGGTGTTTCCTACACATACGGACTATATGTAGTCCAAAACTTATTCTGAAAATGATTGAATGCACTGGTCCTCTAACATCCAATGCTTGTCAGTTAAGATGAGAAACGTGTGAGCTTCGTGAACGATGTAATTCGTTTGAGCAGAAAAGTGACTGCCCTTACCTGAAATGAAGTCTTGCTTGTAGGATGACTCAGAGCCTGGGATTTAACTCCATTTCTGAAGTAAAACACACAGCAGTGTAATCATCCATTGATCACACTCTGCTTTAGAACAAGAAGCACGCTCTTGTTTTCTAGAGTCTCTAAGACAGCAGGAAACGTGATTTTGCTGAGAACAAAAGAACGGTGTTTCCTACACATACACACCATATCTAGTTCAACTCTGCTTCTGAAACTGGTACAAAGCACTGGTCCTCTAACATCCAATGCTTGTCAGTTAAGATGAGAAATGTGTGAGCTTTGTGAATGATGTAGTTCCTTTGAACTGAAAAGTGACTGCCCTTACCTGAAACGAAGTCTTGCTTGTAGTAAGACACAGAGCCTGGGATTTAACTCCATTTCTTAAGAGAAACACACAGCATAGTTCTCATCCATGGATCACACTCTGCTTTAGAGCGAGAAGCACGTTCTTGCTTTTAGAGTCTCTAATATAGCAGGAAATCTGAGTGTGCCCAGAACAAAAGAACGGTGTTTCCTACATATAAGGACCATATGTAATCCAAATCTGCTTCTGAAACTGATACAATGCACTGGTCCTCTAACATCCAATGCTTGTCAGTTAAGATGTGAATCGTGTGATCTTCGTTAACGATGTAGTTTTTTTGAGCAGAAAAGTGACTGCCCTTACCTGAAATGAAGTCTTGCTTGTAGGAAGTCTCAGAGCCTGTGATTTAACTCCATTTCTGAAGTGAAACACACAGCAGTGTTCTCATCCATTGATGACACTCTGCTTTAGAACAAGAATCACGCTCTTGCTTTCTAGAGTCTCTAAGACAGCAGGAATCGTGATTTTGCTGAGAACAAAAGAACGGTGTTTCCTACACATACGGACATTATATAGTCCAACTCTGCTTCTGAAACTGATACAAAGCACTGCTCCTCTAACATCCAAGGCTTGTCTGTTAAGATGAGAAATGTGTGAGCTCAGTGAACGATGTAGTTTGAGCTGAAAAGTGACTGCCCTTACCTGAAACGAAGTCTTGCTTGTAGGAAGACACAGAGATTGGGATTTAACTCCATTTCTGAAGGGAAACACACAGCATAGTTCTCATCCATGGATCACAATCTGCTTTAGAGTGAGAAACAAGCCCTTGCTTTCTAGAGTCTCTAACACAGCAGGAAACGTGAGTGTGCTGAGAACAAAAGAACGGTGTTTCCTACACATACGGACCATATCTAGTCCAACTCTGCTTCTGAAACTCATACATAGCACTGGTCCTCTAACATCCAATGCTTGTCAGTTAAGATGGGAAACGTGTGAGCTTCATCAACGATGTAGTTCCTTTGAGCAGAAAAGTGACTGCCCTTACCTTAAACGAAGTCTTGCTTGTACGAAGACTCAGAGCCTGGGATTTAACTCCATTTCTGAATTGAAACACACAGCAGTGTTCTCATCCATTGATCACACTCTGCTTTAGAACAAGAAGCACGCTCTTGCTTTCTAGAGTCTCTAAGACAGCAGGAAACGTGAGTGTGCTGAGAACAAAAGAACGGTGTTTCCTACACATACGGCCCATATCTAGTCCAACTCTGCTTCTGAAACTGATACAAAGCACTGGTCCTCTAACATCCAATGCTTGTCAGTTAAGATGGGAATCGTGTGTGCTTCATGAACGATGTAGTTCGTTTGAGCAGAAAAGTGACTGCGTTACCTGAATTAAAGTCTTGCTTGTAGGAAGACTCAGAGCCTGGGATTTAACTCCATTTCTGAAGGCAAACACACAGCATAGTTCTCATCCATGGATCACACTCTGCTTTAGAGCGAGAATCACGCTCTTGCTTTCTAGAGTCTCTAAGACAGCAGGAAACGTGAGTGTGCTGAGAACAAAAGAACGGTGTTTCCTACACAGACGGACCATATCTAGTCCAAATCTGCTTCTTAAACTGATACAAAGCACTGATCCTCTAACATCCAATGCTTGTCTGTTAAGATGAGAAACGTGTGAGCTTCATGAACGATGTAGTTCGTTTGAGCAGAAAAGTGACTGCCCTTACCTGAATTGAAGTCTTGCCTGTAGGAAGACTCAGAGCCTGGCATTTAACTCCATTTCGGAAGTAAAACATACAGCAGTGTAATCATCCATTGATCACACTCTGCTTTATAACAAGAAGCACGCTCTTGCTTTCTAGAGTCTCTAAGACAGCAGGAAACGTGATTGTGCTGAGAACAAAAGAACGGTGTTTCCTACACATACAGACCATATTTAGTTCAACTCTGCTTCTGAAATTGATACAAAGCACTGGTCCTCTAACATCCAATGCTTGTCATTTAAGATGAGAAACGTGTGAGCTTTGTGAATGATGTAGTTCCTTTGAACTGAAAAGTGACTGCCCTTACCTGAAACGAAGTCTTGCTTGTAGTAAGACACAGAGCATGGGATTTACCTCCATTTCTTAAGAGAAACACACAGCATAGTTCTCATCCATGGAACACACTCTGCTTTAGAGTGAGAAGCACGCTCTTGCTTTTAGAGTCTCTAATATAGCAGGAAATCTGAGTGTGCCCAGAACAAAAGATCGGTGTTTCCTACATGTACGGACCATATGTAGTCCAAATCTGCTTCTGAAACTGATACAATGCACTGGTCCTCTAACATCCAATGCTTGTCAGTTAAGATGAGAATCGTGTGATCTTCGTTAACAATGTAGTTCGTTTGAGCAGAAAAGTGACTGTCCTTACCTGAAATGAAGTCTTGCTAGTAGAAAGACTCAGAGCCTTGGATTTAACTCCATTTCTGAAGTGAAACACACAGCAGTGTTCTCATCCATTGATGACACTCTGCTTTAGAACAAGAAGCATGCTCTTGCTTTCTAGAGTCTCTAAGACAGCAGGAAACATGAGTGTGCTGAGAACAAAAGAACGGTGTTTCCTACACATACGGACCATATCTAGTCCAACTCTGCTTCTGAAACTCATACAAAACACTGGTCCTCTAACATCCAATGCTTGTCAGTTAAGATGGGAAACGTGTGAGCTTCTTGAACGGTTTAGTTCGTTTGAGCAGAAAAGTGACTGCCCTTACCTTAAACGAGGTCTTGCTTGTAGGAAGACTCACAGCCTGGGATTTAACTCCATTTCTGAATTGAAACACACAGCAGTGTTCTCATCCATTGATCACACTCTGCTTTAGAACAAGAAGCACGCTCTTGCTTTCTATAGTCTCTAAGACAGCAGGAATCCTGAGTGTTCTGAGAACAAAAGAACGGTGTTTCCTACACATACGGACCATATCTAGTCCAACTCTGCTTCTGAAACTGATACAAAGCCATGTCCTCTAACATCCAATGTTTGTCAGTTAAGATGAGAAACGTGTGAGCTTTGTGAATGATATAGTTCCTTTGAACTGAAAAGTGACTGCCCTTACCTGAAAAGAAGTCTTGCTTGTAGGAAGACTCAGAGCCTGGGATTTAACTCCATTTCTGAAGGCAAACACACAGCATAGTTCTCATCCATGGATCACACTCTGCTTTAGAGCGAGAAGCACGCTCTTGCTTTCTAGAGTCTCTAAGACAGCAGGAAACGTGAGTGTGCCCAGAACAAAAGAACGGTGTTTCCTACACATACGGACTATATGTAGTCCAAAACTTCTTCTGAAACAGATAGAATGCACTGGTCCTCTAAAATCCAATGCTTGTCAGTTAAGATGAGAAACGTGTGTGCTTCGTGAACGATGTAGTTCGTTTGAGCAGAAAAGAGACTGCCCTTACCTGAAACGAAGTCTTGCTTGTAGGGAGACTCAGAACCTGGGATTTAACTCCTTTTCTGAAGTGAAACACACAGCATAGTTTTCATCCATGGATCACACTCTGCTTTAGAACGAGAAGCACGCTCTTGCTTTCTAGAGTCTCTAAGACAGCAGGAAACATGAATGTGCTGAGAACCAAAGAACGGTGTTTCCTACACAGACGGACCATATCTATTCCAAATCTGCTTCTTAAACTGATACAAAGCACTGATCCTCTAACATCCAATGCTTGTCAGTTAAGATGATAAACGTGTGAGCTTCATGAACGATGTAGTTCGTTTGAGCAGAAAAGTGACATCCCTTACCTGAATTGAAGTCTTGCCTGTAGGAAGACTCAGAGCCTGGGATTTAACTCCATTTCTGAGGTAAAAAAAAACAGCAGTGTAATCATCCATTGATCACACTCTGCTTTATAACAAGAAGCACGCTCTTGCTTTCTAGAGTCTCTAAGACAGCAGGAAACGTGATTTTCCTGAGAACAAAAGAACGGTGTTTCCTACACTTAGGGACAATATCTAGTTCAACTCTGCTTCTGAAACTGATACAAAGCACTGGTCCTCTAATAACCAATGCTTGTCAGTTAACATGAGAAACGGGTGAGCTTTGTGAATGATGTAGTTCCTTTGAACTGAAAAGTGACTGCCCTTACCTGAAACGAAGTCTTGCTTGTAGTAAGACACAGTGCCTGGGATTTAACTCCATTTCTTAAGAGAAACACACAGCATAGTTCTCATCCATGGATCACACTCTGCTTTAGAGTGAGAAGCACGCTCTTGCTTTTAGAGTCTCTAATATAGCAGGTAATCTGAGTGTGCCCAGAACAAAAGAACGGTGTTTCCTACATATAAGGACCATATGTAGTCCAAATCTGCTTCTGAAACTGATACAATGCACTGGTCCTCTAACATCCAATGCTTGTCAGTTAAGATGAGAATCGTGTGATCTTCGTTAACGATGTAGTTCGTTTGAGCAGAAAAGTGACTGTCCTTACCTGAAATGAAGTCTTGCTTGTAGAAAGACTCAGAGCCTGGGTTTTAACTCCATTTCTGAAGTGAAACACACAGCAGTGTTCTCATCCATTGATCACACTCTGCTTTAGAACAAGAAGCACGCTCTTGCTTTCTAGAGTCTCTAAGACAGCAGGAAACGTGAGTGTGCTGAGAACAAAAGAAAGGTGTTTCCTACACATACGGACCATATCTAGTCCAACTCTGCTTCTGAACCTGATCCAAAGCACTGGTCCTCTAACATCCAATGTTTGTCAGTTAAGATGAGAAACGGGTGAGCTTTGTGAATGATGTAGTTCCTTTGAACTGAAAAGTGACTGCCCTTACCTGAAACGAAGTCTTGCTTGTAGTAAGACACACAGCCTGGGATTTAACTCCATTTCTGAAGGGAAACACACAGCATAGTATTTATCCATAGATCACACTCTGGTTAGAGCGAGAGGCACACTCTTGCTTTCTAGAGTCTCTAAGACAGCAGGAAATCTGAGTGTGCCCAGAACAATAGAAGGGTGTTTCCTACACATATGGACCATATCCAGTCCAAATCTGCTTCTGAAACTGATACAAAGCACTGGTCCTCTAACATCCAATGTTTGTCAGTTAAGATGAGAAACGTGTGAGCTTTGTGAATGATGTAGTACCTTTGAACTAAAAAGTGACTGCCCTTACCTGAAACGAAGTCTTGCTTGTAGGAAGACACAGAGCCTGGGATTTAACTCCATTTCTGAAGGGAAACACACAGCATACTTCTCATCCATGGATCACACTCTGCTTTAGAGCGAGAAGCATGCACTTGCTTTTATAGTCTCTAATATAGCAGGTAATCTGAGTGTGCCCAGAACTAATGAACGATGTTTCCTACATATACAGACCATAAGTAGTCCAAATCTGCTTCTGAAACTGATACAAAGCACTGAACCTCTAACATCCAATGCTTCTCAGTTAAGATGAGAAACGTGTGAGCTTCGTGAACGATGTAGTTCGTTTGAGCAGAAAAGTGACTGCCCTTACCTGAATCGAAGTCTTGCTTGTAGGAAGACTCAGAGCCTGGGATTTAACTCCATTTCTGAAGTGAAACACAGCAGTGTAATCATCCATTGATCACACTCTGCTTTAGAACAAGAAGCATGCTCTTGCTTTCTAGAGTCTCTAAGACAGCAGGAAACGTGTGTGTGCTGAGAACAAAAGAACGGTGTTTCCTACACATACGGACCATATCTAGTCCAACTCTGCTTCTGAAACTGATAAAAAGCACTGGTCCTCTAACATCCAATGCTTGTCAGTTAAGATGAGAAACGTGTGAGCTCAGTGAATGATGTAGTTCGTTTGAGCTGAAAAGTGACTGCCATAACCTGAAATGAAGTCTTGCTTGTAGGAAGACTCAGAGCCTGGGATTTAACTCCATTTCTGAAGTGAAACACACAGCAGTGTTCTCATCCATTAATCACACTCTTCTTTAGAACAAGAAGCACGCTCTTGCTTTCTAGAGTCTCTAAGACAGCATGAAACGTGAGTTTGCTGAGAACAAAAGAACGGTGTTTCCTACACATACAGACCATATCTAGTCCAACTCTGCTTCTGAAACTGATCCAAAGCACTGGTCCTCTAACATTCAATGCTTGTCTGTTAAGATGAGAAACGTGTGAGCTCCGTGAAAGATGTAGTTCGTTTGAGCTGAAAAGTGACTGCCCTTACCTGAAACGAAGTCTTGCTTGTTGGAAGACATAGAGCCTGGGATTTAACTCCTTTTCTGAAGGGAAACACACAGCATAGTTTTCATCCATGGATGACACTCTGCTTTAGAGCGAGAAGCACGCTCTTGCTTTCTAAAGTCTCTAAGACAGCAGGAAACGTGAGTGTGCTGAGAACAAAAGAACGGTGTTTCATACACATACGGAACATATCTAGTTCAACTCTGCTTCTGAAACTGATACAAAGCACTGGTCCTACAACATCCAATGCTTTTCAGTTAAGATGAGAAACGTGTGAGCTTCCTGAATGATGTAGTTCCTTTAGCAGAAAAGTGACTACACTTACCTGAAACGAAGTCTTGCTTGTTGTGAGACACAGATCATGGGATTTAACTCCATTTCTGAAGTGAATCACACAGCATAGTTTCATCTATGGATCATAATCTGCTTTAGAACGAGAAGCACGTTCTTGCTTTCTAGATTCTCTAAGACAGCAGGAAACGTGAGTGTGCCCAGAACAAAAGATCGGGTATCCTACACATACAGACCTTATGTAGACAAAATCTGCTTCTGAAACTGATACAAAGCACTGACCCTCTAACATCCAATGCGTGTCAGTTAAGATGAGAAACGTGTGAGCTTCGTGAACGATGTAGTTCGTTTGAGCTGAAAAGTGACTGCCCTTACCTGAAACGAAGTCTTGCTTGTAGGAAGACTCATAGCCTGGGATTTAACTCCATTTCTGAAGTGAAACACACAGCGTAGTTCTCATCCATGGATCACACTCTGCTTTAGAGTAAGGAGCACACTCTTGCTTTCTAGAGTCTCTAAGACAGCAGGAAATCTGAGTGTTCCCAGAACAAAAGAACGGTGTTTCCTACACATACGGACTATATGTAGTCCAAAACTTATTCTGAAAATGATTGAATGCACTGGTCCTCTAACATCCAATGCTTGTCAGTTAAGATGAGAAACGTGTGAGCTTCGTGAACGATGTAATTCCTTTGAGCAGAAAAGTGACTGCCCTTACCTGAAATGAAGTCTTGCTTGTAGGATGACTCAGAGCCTGGGATTTAACTCCATTTCTGAAGTAAAACACACAGCAGTGTAATCATCCATTGATCACACTCTGCTTTAGAACAAGAAGCACGCTCTTGTTTTCTAGAGTCTCTAAGACAGCAGGAAACATGATTTTGCTGAGAACAAAAGAACGGTGTTTCCTACACATATGGATATTATATAGTCCAACTCTGCTTCTGAAACTGATACAAAGCACTGGTCCTCTAACATCCAATGCTAGTGTGTTAAGATGAGAAACGTGTGAGCTTCGTGAACGATGTAGTTCCTTTGAGCAGAAATGTGACTGCCCGTACCTGAAACGAAGTCTTGCTTGTAGGGAGACTCAGAACCTGGGATTTAACTCCTTTTCTGAAGTGAAACACACAGCATAGTTTTCATCCATGGATCACACTCTGCTTTAGAACGAGAAGCACGCTCTTGCTTTCTAGAGTCTCTAAGACAGCAGGAAACGTGAATGTGCTGAGAACAAAAGAACGGTGTTTCCTACACAGACGGACCATATCTATTCCAAATCTGCTTCTTAAACTGATACAAAGCACTGATCCTCTAACATCCAATGCTTGTCTGTTAAGATGATAAACGTGTGAGCTTCATGAACGATGTAGTTCGTTTGAGCAGAAAAGTGACAGCCCTTACATGAATTGAAGTCTTGCCTGTAGGAAGACTCAGAGCCTGGGATTTAACTCCATTTCTGAGGTAAAACAAATAGCAGTGTAATCATCCATTGATCACACTCTGCTTTATAACAAGAAGCACGCTCTTGCTTTCTAGAGTCTCTAAGACAGCAGGAAACGTGATTTTCCTGAGAACAAAAGAACGGTGTTTCCTACACTTAGGGACAATATCTAGTTCAACTCTGCTTCTGAAACTGATACAAAGCACTGGTCCTCTAATAACCAATGCTTGTCAGTTAACATGAGAAACGGGTGAGCTTTGTGAATGATGTAGTTCCTTTGAACTGAAAAGTGACTGCCCTTACCTGAAACGAAGTCTTGCTTGTAGTAAGACACAGAGCCTGGGATTTAACTCCATTTCTGAAGGGAAACACACAGCATAGTATTTATCCATAGATCACACTCTGGTTAGAGCGAGAGGCACACTCTTGCTTTCTAGAGTCTCTAAGACAGCAGGAAATCTGAGTGTGCCCAGAACAATAGAAGGGTGTTTCCTACACATATGGACCATATCCAGTCCAAATCTGCTTCTGAAACTGATACAAAGCACTGGTCCTCTAACATCCAATGTTTGTCAGTTAAGATGAGAAACGTGTGAGCTTTGTGAATGATGTAGTACCTTTGAACTAAAAAGTGACTGCCCTTACCTGAAACGAAGTCTTGCTTGTAGGAAGACACAGATCCTGGGATTTAACTCCATTTCTGAAGGGAAACACACAGCATAGTTCTCATCCATGGATCACACTCTGCTTTAGAGCGAGAAGCATGCACTTGCTTTTATAGTCTCTAATATAGCAGGTAATCTGAGTGTGCCCAGAACTAATGAACGATGTTTCCTACATATACAGACCATAAGTAGTCCAAATCTGCTTCTGAAACTGATACAAAGCACTGAACCTCTAACATCCAATGCTTCTCAGTTAAGATGAGAAACGTGTGAGCTTCGTGAACGATGTAGTTCGTTTGAGCAGAAAAGTGACTGCCCTTACCTGAATCGAAGTCTTGCTTGTAGGAAGACTCAGAGCCTGGGATTTAACTCCATTTCTGAAGTGAAACACAGCAGTGTAATCATCCATTGATCACACTCTGCTTTAGAACAAGAAGCATGCTCTTGCTTTCTAGAGTCTCTAAGACAGCAGGAAACGTGTGTGTGCTGAGAACAAAAGAACGGTGTTTCCTACACATACGGACCATATCTAGTCCAACTCTGCTTCTGAAACTGATAAAAAGCACTGGTCCTCTAACATCCAATGCTTGTCAGTTAAGATGAGAAACGTGTGAGCTCAGTGAATGATGTAGTTCGTTTGAGCTGAAAAGTGACTGCCCTTACCTGAAATGAAGTCTTGCTTGTAGGAAGACTCAGAGCCTGGGATTTAACTCCATTTCTGAAGTGAAACACACAGCAGTGTTCTCATCCATTAATCACACTCTTCTTTAGAACAAGAAGCACGCTCTTGCTTTCTAGAGTCTCTAAGACAGCATGAAACGTGAGTTTGCTGAGAACAAAAGAACGGTGTTTCCTACACATACAGACCATATCTAGTCCAACTCTGCTTCTGAAACTGATCCAAAGCACTGGTCCTCTAACATTCAATGCTTGTCTGTTAAGATGAGAAACGTGTGAGCTCCGTGAAAGATGTAGTTCGTTTGAGCTGAAAAGTGACTGCCCTTACCTGAAACGAAGTCTTGCTTGTTGGAAGACATAGAGCCTGGGATTTAACTCCTTTTCTGAAGGGAAACACACAGCATAGTTTTCATCCATGGATGACACTCTGCTTTAGAGCGAGAAGCACGCTCTTGCTTTCTAAAGTCTCTAAGACAGCAGGAAACGTGAGTGTGCTGAGAACAAAAGAACGGTGTTTCATACACATACGGAACATATCTAGTCCAACTCTGCTTCTGAAACTGATACAAAGCACTGGTCCTACAACATCCAATGCTTTTCAGTTAAGATGAGAAACGTGTGAGCTTCCTGAACGATGTAGTTCCTTTAGCAGGAAAGTGACTACACTTACCTGAAACGAAGTCTTGCTTGTTGTGAGACACAGATCATGGGATTTAACTCCATTTCTGAAGTGAAACACACAGCATAGTTTCATCTATGGATCATAATCTGCTTTAGAACGAGAAGCACGTTCTTGCTTTCTAGATTCTCTAAGACAGCAGGAAACGTGAGTGTGCCCAGAACAAAAGATCGGGTTTCCTACACATACAGACCATATGTAGACAAAATCTGCTTCTGAAACTGATACAAAGCACTGACCCTCTAACATCCAATGCGTGTCAGTTAAGATGAGAAACGTGTGAGCTTCGTGAACGATGTAGTTCGTTTGAGCTGAAAAGTGACTGCCCTTACCTGAAACGAAGTCTTGCTTGTAGGAAGACTCATAGCCTGGGATTTAACTCCATTTCTGAAGTGAAACACACAGCGTAGTTCTCATCCATGGATCACACTCTGCTTTAGAGTAAGGAGCACACTCTTGCTTTCTAGAGTCTCTAAGACAGCAGGAAATCTGAGTGTTCCCAGAACAAAAGAACGGTGTTTCCTACACATACGGACTATATGTAGTCCAAAACTTATTCTGAAAATGATTGAATGCACTGGTCCTCTAACATCCAATGCTTGTCAGTTAAGATGAGAAACGTGTGAGCTTCGTGAACGATGTAATTCGTTTGAGCAGAAAAGTGACTGCCCTTACCTGAAATGAAGTCTTGCTTGTAGGATGACTCAGAGCCTGGGATTTAACTCCATTTCTGAAGTAAAACACACAGCAGTGTAATCATCCATTGATCACACTCTGCTTTAGAACAAGAAGCACGCTCTTGTTTTCTAGAGTCTCTAAGACAGCAGGAAACGTGATTTTGCTGAGAACAAAAGAACGGTGTTTCCTACACATACGGATATTATATAGTCCAACTCTGCTTCTGAAACTGATACAAAGCACTGGTCCTCTAACATCCAATGCTAGTGTGTTAAGATGAGAAACGTGTGAGCTTCGTGAACGATGTAGTTCCTTTGAGCAGAAATGTGACTGCCCGTACCTGAAACGAAGTCTTGCTTGTAGGGTGACTCAGAGCCTGGGATTTAACTCCATTTCTGAGGTAAAACAAACAGCAGTGTAATCATCCATTGATCACACTCTGCTTTATAACAAGAAGCACGCTCTTGCTTTCTAGAGTCTCTAAGACAGCAGGAAACGTGATTTTCCTGAGAACAAAAGAACGGTGTTTCCTACACTTAGGGACAATATCTAGTTCAACTCTGCTTCTGAAACTGATACAAAGCACTGGTCCTCTAATAACCAATGCTTGTCAGTTAACATGAGAAACGTGTGGGCTTCATGAACGATGTAGTTCCTTTGAGCAGAAATGTGACTGCCCGTACCTGAAACGAAGTCTTGCTTGTAGGGTGACTCAGAGCATGGGATTTAACTCCATTTCTGAAGGTAAACACACAACATAGTTCTCATCCATGGATCACACTCTGCTTTAGAGCGAGAAGCACGCTCTTGCTTTCTAGAGTCTCTAAGACAGCAGGAAACGTGAGTGTGCTGAGAACAAAAGAATGGTGTTTCCTACACATACAGTCCATATCTAGTCCAACTCTGCTTCTGAAACTGATAAAAAGCACTGGTCCTCTAACATTCAATGCTTGTCTGATAAGATGAGAAACGTGTGAGCTCCGTGAAAGATGTAGTTCGTTTGAGCTGAAAAGTGACTGCCCTTACCTGAAACGAAGTCTTGCTTTTTGGAAGACATAGAGCCTGGGATTTAACTCCTTTTCTGAAGTGAAACACACAACATAGTTCTCATCCATGGATCACAGTCTGCTTTAGAGCGAGAAGCACGCTCTTACTTTCTAGAGTCTCTAAGACAGCAGGAAACGTGAGTGTGCCCAGAACAAAAGAATGGTGTTTCCTACACATACGGACTATATGTAGTCCAAAACTTCTTCTGAAACAGATAGAATGCACTGGTCCTCTAACATCCAATGCTTGTCGGTTAAGATGAGAAACGTGTGTGCTTCGTGAACGATGTAGTTCGATTGAGCAGAAAAGTGACTGCCCTTACCTGAAACGAAGTCTTGCTTGTAGAAAGACTCAGAGCCTGGGATTTAACTCCATTTCTGAATTGAAACACACAGCAGTGTTCTCATCCATTGATCACACTCTGCTTTAGAACAAGAAGCACGCTCTTGTTTTCTATAGTCTCTAAGAGAGCAGGAATCTTGAGTGTGCTGAGAACAAAAGAAAGGTGTTTCCTACACATACGGACCATATCTAGTCCAACTCTGCTTCTGAAACTGATACAAAGCACTGGTCCTCTAACATCCAATGTTTGTCAGTTAAGATGAGAAACGTGTGAGCTCTGTGAATGATGTAGTTCCTTTGAACTGTAAAGTGACAGCCCTTACCTGAAACGAAGTCTTGCTTGTAGTAAGACACAGAGCCTGGGATTTAACTCCATTTCTGAAGGGAAACACACAGCATAGTATTCATCCATAGATCACACTCTGGTTAGAGCGAGAGGCACACTCTTGCTTTCTAGAGTCTCTAAGACAGCAGGGAATCTGAGTGTGCCCAGAACAATAGAAGGGTGTTTCCTACACATATGGACCATATCCAGTCCAAATCTGCTTCTGAAACTGATACAAAGCACTGGTCCTCTAACATCCAATGTTTGTCAGTTAAGATGAGAAACGTGTGAGCTTTGTGAATGTTGTAGTTCCTTTGAACTGAAAAGTGACTGCCCTTACCTGAAACGAAGTCTTGCTTGTAGGAATACACAGAGCCTGGGATTTAACTCCATTTCTGAAGGGAAACACACAGCATAGTTCTCATCCATGGATCACACTCTGCTTTAGAGCGAGAAGCATGCATTTGCTTTTATAGTCTCTAATATAACAGGTAATCTGAGTGTGCCCAGAACTAACGAACGATGTTTCCTACATATACAGACCATAAGTAGTCCAAATCTGCTTCTGAAACTGATACAAAGCACTGAACCTCTAACATCCAATGCTTCTCAGTTAAGATGAGAAACGTGTGAGCTTCGTGAACAATGTAGTTCGTTTGAGCAGAAAAGTGACTGCCCTTACCTGAATCGAAGTCTTGCTTGTAGGAAGACTCAGAGCCTGGGATTTAACTCCATTTCTGAAGTGAAACACAGCAGTGTAATCATCCATTGATCACACTCTGCTTTAGAACAAGAAGCATGCTCTTGCTTTCTAGAGTCTCTAAGACAGCAGGAAACGTGTGTGTGCTGAGAACAAAAGAACGGTGTTTCCTACACATACGGACGATATCTAGTCCAACTCTGCTTCTGAAACTGATAAAAAGCACTGGTCCTCTAACATCCAATGCTTGTCAGTTAAGATTAGAAACGTGTGAGCTCAGTGAATGATGTAGTTCGTTTGAGCTGAAAAGTGACTGCCCTTACCTGAAATGAAGTCTTGCTTGTAGGAAGACTCAGAGCCTGGGATTTAACTCCATTTCTGAAGTGAAACACACAGCAGTGTTCTCATCCATTAATCACACTCTTCTTTAGAACAAGAAGCACGCTCTTGCTTTCTAGAGTCTCTAAGACAGCATGAAACATGAGTTTGCTGAGAACAAAAGAACGGTGTTTCCTACACATACAGACCATATCTAGTCCAACTCTGCTTCTGAAACTGATACAAAGCACTGGTCCTCTAACATTCAATGCTTGTCTGTTAAGATGAGAAACGTGTGAGCTCCGTGAAAGATGTAGTTCGTTTGAGCTGAAAAGTGACTGCCCTTACCTGAAACGAAGTCTTGCTTGTTGGAAGACATAGAGCCTGGGATTTAACTCCTTTTCTGAAGGGAAACACATAGCATAGTTTTCATCCATGGATGACACTCTGCTTTAGAGCGAGAAGCACGCTCTTGCTTTCTAAAGTCTCTAAGACAGCAGGAAACGTGAGTGTGCTGAGAACAAAAGAACGGTGTTTCATACACATACGGAACATATCTAGTCCAACTCTGCTTCTGAAACTGATACAAAGCACTGGTCCTACAACATCCAATGCTTTTCAGTTAAGATGAGAAACGTGTGAGCTTCCTAGACGATGTAGTTCCTTTAGCAGAAAAGTGACTACACTTACCTGAAACGAAGTCTTGCTTGTTGTGAGACACAGATCATGGGATTTAACTCCATTTCTGAAGGAAACACACAGCATAGTTTCATCTATGGATCATAATCTGCTTTAGAGCGAGAAGCACGTTCTTGCTTTCTAGAGTCTCTAAGACAGCAGAAAACGTGAGTGTGCCCAGAACAAAAGATCGGGTTTCCTACACATACAGACCATATGTAGACAAAATCTGCTTCTGAAACTGATACAAAGCACTGACCCTCTAACATCCAATGCGTGTCCGTTAAGATGAGAAACGCTTGAGCTTCTTGAACGATGTAGTTCGTTTGAGCTGAAAAGTGACTGCCATTACATGAAACGAAGTCTTGCTTGTAGGAAGACTCAGAGCATGGCATTTAACTCCATTTCTGAAGTGAGACACACAGCATAGTTCTCATCCATGGATCACACTCTGCTTTAGAGTAAGGAGCACACTCTTGCTTTCTAGAGTCTCTAAGACAGCAGGAAATCTGAGTGTTCCCAGAACAAAAGAACGGTGTTTCCTACACATACGGACTATATGTAGTCCAAAACTTATTCTGAAAATGATTGAATGCACTGGTCCTCTAACATCCAATGCTTGTCAGTTAAGATGAGAAACGTGTGAGCTTCGTGAACGATGTAGTTCGTTTGAGCAGAAAAGTGACTGACCTTACCTGAAATGAAGTCTTGCTTGTAGGATGACTCAGAGCCTGGGATTTAACTCCATTTCTGAAGTAAAACACACAGCAGTGTAATCATCCATTGATCACACTCTGCTTTAGAACAAGAAGTACGCTCTTGTTTTCTAGAGTCTCTAAGACAGCAGGAAACGTGATTTTGCTGAGAACAAAAGAAAGGTGTTTCCTACACATACGGATATTATATAGTCCAACTCTGCTTCTGAAACTGATACAAAGCACTGGTCCTCTAACATCCAATGCTAGGGTGTTAAGATGAGAAACGTGTGGGCTTCATGAACGATGTAGTTCCTTTGAGCAGAAATGTGACTGCCCGTACCTGAAACGAAGTCTTGCTTGTAGGGTGACTCAGAGCATGGGATTTAACTCCATTTCTGAAGGTAAACACACAACATAGTTCTCATCCATGGATCACACTCTGCTTTAGAGCGAGAAGCACGCTCTTGCTTTCTAGAGTTCTAAGACAGCAGGAAACGTGAGTGTGCTGAGAACAAAAGAACGGTGTTTCCTACACATACGGACCATATCCAGTCCAATTCTTCTTCTGAAACTGATACAAAGCACTGGTCCTCTAACATCCAATGCATGTCAATTAAGATGAGAAACGTGTGAGCTTCGTGAACGATGTAGTTCATTTGAGCGGAAAACTGATTGCCCTTACCTGAAACGAAGTCTTGCTTTTAGGAAGACTCAGATCCTGGGATTTAACTCCATTTCTGAAGTGAAACACACAGCAGTGTTCTCATCCATTAATCACACTCTGCTTTAGAATAAGAAGCACGCTCTTGCTTTCTAGAGTCTCTAAGAGAGCAGGAAACGTGAGTTTGCTGAGAACAAAAGAACGGTGTTTCCTACACATACAGACCATATCTATTCCAACTCTGCTTCTGAAACTGATACAAAGCACTGGTCCTCTAACATCCAATGCTTGTCTGTTAAGATGAGAAACGTGTGAGCTCCGTGAAAGATGTAGTTCGTTTGAGCTGAAAAGTGACTGCCCTTACCTGAAACGAAGTCTTGCTTGTTGGAAGACATAGAGCCTGCGATTTAACTCCTTTTCTGAAGGGAAACACACAGCATAGTTTTCATCCATGGATCACACTCTGCTTTAGAGCCTGAAGCACGCTCTTGCTTTCTAAAATCTCTAAGAAAGCAGGAAACCTGAGTGTGCTGAGGACAAAAGAACGGTGTTTCCTACACATATGGACCATATTTAGTCCAACTCTGCTTCTGAAACTGATACAAAGCAGTGGTCCTCTAACATCCAATGCTTGTCAGTTAAGATGAGAAACCTGTGAGCTTCGTGAATGATGTAGTTCGTTTGAGCAGAAAAGTGACGGCACTTACCTGAAACGAAGTCTTGCTTGTTGGGAGACACAGAGCCTGGGATTTAACTCCATTTCTGAAGTGAAACACACAGCATAGTCTCTTCCATGGATAACACTCTGCTTTAGAGCGAGAAGCACGCTCTTGCTTTCTAGAGTCTCTAAGACAGCAGGAAACGTGTGTGTGCCCAGAACAAAAGATCAGGGTTTCCTACACATATGGATCATATGTAGTCCAACTCTACTTCTGAAACTGATACAAAGCACTGACCCTCTAACATCCAATGCTTGTCAGTTAAGATGAGAAACGCGTGAGCTTCGTGAATGATGTAGTTCGTTTGAGCTGAAAAGTGACTGCCCTTACCTTAAACGAAGTCTTGCTTGTAGGAAGACTCAGAGCCTGGGATTTAACTCCATTTCTGAAGTGAAACACACAGCGTAGTTCTCATCCATGGATCACACTCTGCTTTAGAGCAAGGAGCACACTCTTGCTTTCTAGAGTCACTAAGACAGCAGGAAATCTGAGTGTGCCCAGAACAAAAGAACGGTGTTTCCTACACATACTGACTATATGTAGTCCAAATCTTCTTTTGAAACTGATACAATGCACTGGTCCTCTAACATCCAATGCTTGTCAGTTAAGATGAGAAACGTGTGAGCTTCGTGAACGATGTAGTTCGTTTGAGCGGAAAACTGATTGCCCTTACCTGAAACGAAGTCTTGCTTGTTGGAAGACATAGAGCCTGGGATTTAACTCCTTTTCTGAAGGGAAACACACAGCATACTTTTCATCCATGGATCACACTCTGCTTTAGAGCCAGAAGCACGCTCTTGCTTTCTAAAATCTCTAAGACAGCAGGAAACATGAGTGTGCTGAGAACAAAACAACGGTGTTTCCTACACATATGGACCATATCTAGTCCAACTCTGCTTCTGAAACTGATAAAAAGCACTGGTCCTCTAACATCCAATGCTTGTCAGTTAAGAAGAGAAACCTGTGAGCTTCGTGAACGATGTAGTTCCTTTGAGCAGAAAAGTGACTGCACTTACCTGAAACGAAGTCTTTCTTGTTGGGAGACACAGAGCATGGGATTTAACTCCATTTCTGAAGTGAAACACACAGCATAGTCTCTTCCATGGATCACACTCTGCTTTAGAGCGAGAAGCACGCTCTTGCTTTCTAGATTCTCTAAGACAGCAGGAAACGTGAGTGTGCCCAGAACAAAAGATCGGGATTTCCTACACATATGGATCATATGTAGTCCAACTCAGCTTCTGAAACTGATACAAAGCACTGACCCTCTAACATCCAATGCTTGTGAGTTAAGATGAGAAACGCGTGAGCTTCGTGAACGATGTAGTTCGTTTGAGCAGAAAAGTGACTGCCCTCACCTGAAACGAAGTCTTGCTTGTAGGGAGACTCAGAGCCTGGGATTTAACTCCTTTTCTGAAGTGAAACACACAGCAGTGTTCTCATCCATTAATCACACCCTGCTTTAGAAAAAGAAGCACGCTCTTGCTTTCTAGAGTCTCTAAGACAGCAGGAAACGTGAGTTTGCTGAGAACAAAAGAACGGTGTTTCCTACACATACAGACCATATCTAGTCCAACTCTGCTTCTGAAATTGATACAAAGCACTGACCCTCTAACATCCAATGCTTGTCAGTTAAGATGAGAAACGCGTGAGCTCAGTGAACGATGTAGTTCTTTTGAGGTGAAAAGTGACTGCCCTTACCTGAATCGAAGTCTTGCTTGTAGGAAGACTCAGAGCCTGGGATTTAACTCCATTTCTGAAGTGAAACACACAGCAGTGTAATCATCCATTGATCACACTCTGCTTTAGAACAAGAAGCACGCTATTGCTTTCTATACTCTCCAAGACAGCAGGAAACGTGATTTTGCTGAGAACAAAAGAACTGTGTTTCCTACACATATGGACCTTATATAGTCCAACTCTGCTTCTGAAACTGATAAAAGCACTGGTCCTCTAACATCCAATGCTTGTCTGTTAAGGTGAGAAACGTGTGATCTTCGTGAACGATGTAGTTCGTTTAAGCTGAAAAGTGACTGCCCTTACCTGAAACGAAGTCTGTCTTGTAGGAAGACGCAGCGCCTGGGATTTAACACCATTTCTGAAGGCAAACACACAGAATAGTTCTCATCCATGGATCACATTCTGCTTTAGAGCGAGAAGCATGCTCTTGCTTTCTAGAGTCTCTAAGAGTAGGAAACTTGAGTGGGCTGAGACCAAAAGAACGGTGTTTCCTACACATAAGGACCATATCTAGTCTAAATCTGCTTCTTAAACTGATACAAAGCACTGGTCCTCTAACATCCAATGCTTGTCTGTTAAGATGAGAAACGTGTGAGCTCCGTGAAATATGTAGTTCGTTTGAGCTGAAAAGTGACTGCCCTTACCTGAAACGAAGTCTTGCTTATTGGAAGACATAGAGCCTGGGACTTAACGCCTTTTCTGAAGGGAAACACACAGCATAGTTTTTATCCATGGATCACACTCTGCTTTAGAGCGAGAAGCATGGTCTTGCTTTCTAAAGTCTCTAAGACAGCAGGAAACGTGAGTGTGCTGGGAACAAAGAACTGTGTTTCCTACACATACGGAACATATCTACTCCAACTCTGCTTCTGAAAGTGATACAAAGCACTGGTCCTCCAACATCCAATGCTTGTCAGTTAAGATGAGAAACGTGTGAGCTTCGTGAACGATGTAGTTCCTTTGAGCAGAAAAGTGACTACACTTACCTGAAACGAAGTCTTGCTTGTTGGGAGACACAGAGCATGGGATTTAACTCCATTTCTGAAGTGAAACACACAGCATAGTCTCATCTATGGATCACAATCTGCTTTAGAGCGAGAAGCACGTTCTTGCTTTCTAGAGTCTCTAAGACAGCAGGAAACGTGAGGGTGCCCAGAACAAAAGATCAGGGTTACCTACACATATGGATCATATGTAGTCCAACTCTGCTTCTGAAACTGATACAAAGCACTGACCCTCTAACATCCAATGCTTGTCAGTTAAGATGAGAAACGCGTGAGCTCAGTGAACGATGTAGTTCGTTTGAGCAGAAAAGTGACTGCCCTTACCTGAAACGAAGTCTTGCTTGTAGGGAGAATCAGAGCCTGGGATTTAACTCCTTTTCTGAAGTGAAACACACAGCATAGTTTTCATCCATGGATCACACTCTGCTTTAGAACGAGAAGCACGCTCTTGCTTTCTAGACTCTCTAAGACAGCAGGAAACGTGAGAGTGCTGAGAACAAAAGAACGGTGTTTCCTACACATAGGGACCATATCTAGTCCAATTCTTCTTCTGAAACTGATACAAAGCACTGGTCCTCTAACATCCAATGCTTGTCCGTTAAGATGAGAAACGTGTGAGCTTCGTGAACGATGTAGTTCGTTTGAGCAGAAAAGTGACTGCCATTACCTGAAACGAAGTCTTGCTTGGAGGAAGACTCAGAGCCTGGGATTTAACACCATTTCTGAAGTGAAACACACAGCGTAGTTCTCATCCATGGATCACACTCTGCTTTAGAGCAAGGAGCACACTCTTGCTTTCTAGACTCTCTAAGAGAGCAAGAAATCTGAGTGTGCCCAGAACAAAAAACGGTGTTTCCTACACATACGGACTATATGTAGTCCAAAACTTATTCTGAAACTGATTGAATGCACTGGTCCTCTAACATCCAATGCTTGTCAGTTAAGATGAGAAACGTGTGAGCTTCGTGAAAGATGTAGTTCGTTTGAGCAGAAAAGTGATTGCCCTTACCTGAAACGAAGTCTTGCTTGTAGGAATACTCAGAGCCTGGGATTTACTCCATTGCTGAAGTGAAACACACAGCATAGTTCTCATCCATGGATCACATTCTGCTTTAGAGAAAGAAGCACACTCTTGATTTCTAGAGTCTCTAAGACAGCAGGAAATCTGAGTGTGCTGAGAACAAAAGAACGGTGTTTCCTACACATACGGACCATATCTAGTCCAATTCTTCTTCTGAAACTGATACAAAGCACTGGTCCTCTAACATCCAATGCTTGTCAGTTAAGATGAGAAACGTGTGAGCTTCGTGAACGATGAAGTTCGTTTGAGCGGAAAACTGATTGCCCTTACCTGAAACGAAGTCTTGCTTGTAGGAAGACTCAGAGCCTGGGATTTAATTCCATTTCTGAAGTGAAACTCACAGCAGTGTTCTCATCCATTAATCACACTCTGCTTTAGAACAAGAAGCACGCTCTTGCTTTCTAGAGTCTCTAAGACAGCAGGAAACGTGAGTTTGCTGAGAACAAAAGAACGGTGTTTCCTACACATACAGACCATATCTAGTCCAACTCTGCTTCTGAAACTGATACAAAGCACTGGTCCTCTAACATCCAATGCTTGTCTGTTAAGATGAGAAACGTGTGAGCTCCGTGAAAGATGTAGTTCGTTTGAGCTGAAAAGTGACTGTCGTTACCTGAAACGATGTCTTGCTTGTTGGAAGACATAGATCCTGGGATTTAACTCCTTTTCTGAAGGGAAACACACAGCATAGTTTTCATCCATGGATCACACTCTGCTTTAGAGCGAGAAGCATGCTCTTGCTTTCTAAAATCTCTAAGACAGCAGGAAACGTGAGTGTGCTGAGAACAAAAGAACAGTGTTTCCTACATATACTGACCATATCTAGTCCAACTCTGCTTCTGAAACTGATACAAAGCACTGGTCCTCTAACATCCAATGCTTGTCAGTTAAGATGAGAAACCTGTGAGCTTCGTGAACGATGTAGTTCCTTTGAGCAGAAAAGTGACTACACTTACCTGAAACGAAGTCTTGCTTGTTGGCAGACACAGAGCATGGGATTTAACTCCATTTCTGAAGTGAAACACAAAGCATAGTCTCATCCATGGATCACACTCTGCTTTAGAGCAAGAATCACGCTCTTGCTTTCTAGAGTCTCTAAGACAGCAGGAAACGTGAGTTTGCCCAGAACAAAAGATCGAGGTTTCCCACACATATGGATCATATGTAGTCCAACTCTGCTTCTGATACTGATACAAAGCACTGACCATCTAACAACCAATGCTTGTCAGTTAAGATGAGAAACGCGTGAGCTCAGTGATTGATGTAGTTCCTTTGAGCTGAAAAGTGACTGTCCTTACCTGAATCGAAGTCTTGCTTGTAGGAAGACTCAGAGCCTGGGATTTATTTCCATTTCTGAAGGGAAACACACAGCATAGTTTTCATCCATGGATCACACTCTGCTTTAGAGCGAGAAGCCCGGTCTTGCTTTCTATAGTCTCTAAGACAGCAGGAAACTTGAGTGTGCTGGGAACAAAAGAACGGTGTTTCCTACACATACGGAACATATCTACTCCAACTCTGCTTCTGAAACTGATACAAAGCACTGGTCCTCCAACATCCAATGCTTGTCAGTTAAGATGAGAAACGTGTGAGCTTCGTGAACGATGTAGTTCCTTTGAGCAGAAAAGTGACTACACTTACCTGAAACGAAGTCTTGCTTGTTGGGAGACACAGAGCATGGGATTTAACTCCATTTCTGAAGTGAAACACACAGCATAGTCTCATCTATGGATCACAATCTGCTTTAGAGCGAGAAGCACGTTCTTGCTTTCTAGAGTCTCTAAGACAGCAGGAAACGTGAGGGTCCCAGAACAAAAGATCAGGGTTACCTACACATATGGATCATATGTAGTCCAACTCTGCTTCTGAAACTGATACAAAGCACTGACCCTCTAACATCCAATGCTTGTCAGTTAAGATGAGAAACGCGTGAGCTCAGTGAACGATGTAGTTCGTTTGAGCAGAAAAATGACTGCCCTTACCTGAAACGAAGTCTTGCTTGTAGGGAGAATCAGAGCCTGGGATTTAACTCCTTTTCTGAAGTGAAACACACAGCATAGTTTTCATCCATGGATCACACTCTGCTTTAGAACGAGAAGCACGCTCTTGCTTTCTAGACTCTCTAAGACAGCAGGAAACGTGAGAGTGCTGAGAACAAAAGAACGGTGTTTCCTACACATAGGGACCATATCTAGTCCAATTCTTCTTCTGAAACTGATACAAAGCACTGGTCCTCTAACATCCAATGCTTGTCCATTAAGATGAGAAACGTGTGAGCTTCGTGAACGATGTAGTTCGTTTGAGCAGAAAAGTGACTGCCATTACCTGAAACGAAGTCTTGCTTGGAGGAAGACTCAGAGCCTGGGATTTAACACCATTTCTGAAGTGAAACACACAGCGTAGTTCTTATCCATGGATCACACTCTGCTTTAGAGCAAGGAGCACACTCTTGCTTTCTAGACTCTCTAAGAGAGCAAGAAATCTGAGTGTGCCCAGAACAAAAAACGGTGTTTCCTACACATACGGACTATATGTAGTCCAAAACTTATTCTGAAAGTGATTGAATGCACTGGTCCTCTAACATCCAATGCTTGTCAGTTAAGATGAGAAACGTGTGAGCTTCGTGAAAGATGTAGTTCGTTTGAGCAGAAAAGTGACTGCCCTTACCTGAAACGAAGTCTTGCTTGTAGGAAGACTCAGAGCCTGGGATTTAACTCTATTTCTGAAGTAAAACACACAGCAGTGTAATCATCCATTGATCACACTCTGCTTTAGAACAAGAAGCAGGCTCTTGCCTTCTAGAGTCTCTAAGACAGCAGGAAACGTGATTTTGCTGAGAACAAAAGAACAGTGTTTCCTACACATACGGACCATATCTAGTCCAACTCTTCTTCTGAAACTGATACAAAGCACTGGTCCTCTAACATCCAATGCTTGTCAGTTAAGATGAGAAACGTGTGAGCTTCGTGAACGATGTAGTTCCTTTGAGCAGAAATGTGACTGCCCTTACCTGAAACGAAGTCTTGCTTGGAGGGAGACTCAGAGCATGGGATTTAACTCCATTTCTGAAGGCAAACACACAGCATAGATCTCATCCATGGATCACACTCTGCTTTAGAGCGAGAAGCACACTCTTGATTTCTTGAGTCTCTAAGACAGCAGGAAATCTGAGTGTGCCCAGAACAAAAGAACGGTGTTTCCTACACATACTGACTATATGTAGTCCAAATCTTCTTTTGAAACTCACACAATGCACTGGTCCTCTAACATCCAATGCTTGTCAGTTAAGATGAGAAACGTGTGAGCTCCGTGAAAGATGTAGTTCGTTTGAGCTGAAAAGTGACTGACGTTACCTGAAACGATGTCTTGCTTGTTGGAAGACATAGATCCTGGGATTTAACTCCTTTTCTGAAGGGAAACACACAGCATAGTTTTCATCCATGGAACACACTCTGCTTTAGAGCGAGAAGCACGCTCTTGCTTTCTAAAATCTCTAAGACAGCAGGAAACGTGAGTGTGCTGAGAACAAAAGAACAGTGTTTCCTACATATACGGACCTTATCTAGTCCAACTCTGCTTCTGAAACTGATACAAACCACTGGTCCTCTAACATCCAATGCTTGTCAGTTAAGATGAGAAACCTGTGAGCTTCGTGAACGATGTAGTTCCTTTGAGCAGAAAAGTGACTACACTTACCTGAAACGAAGTCTTGCTTGTTGGCAGACACAGAGCATGGGATTTAACTCCATTTCTGAAGTGAAACACAAAGCATAGTCTCATCCATGGATCACACTCTGCTTTAGAGCAAGAATCACGCTCTTGCTTTCTAGAGTCTCTAAGACAGCAGGAAACGTGAGTTTGCCCAGAACAAAAGATCGAGGTTTCCTACACATATGGATCATATGTAGTCCAACTCTGCTTCTGAAACTGATACAAAGCACTGACCCTCTAACAACCAAAGCTTGTCAGTTAAGATGAGAAACGCGTGAGCTCAGTGAACGATGTAGTTCCTTTGAGCTGAAAAGTGACTGCCCTTACCTGAATCGAAGTCTTGCTTGTAGGAAGACTCAGAGCCTGGGATTTAATTCCATTTCTGAAGGGAAACACACAGCATAGTTTTCATCCATGGATCACACTCTGCTTTAGAGCGAGAAGCCCGGTCTTGCTTTCTATAGTCTCTAAGACAGCAGGAAACTTGAGTGTGCTGGGAACAAAAGAACGGTGTTTCCTACACATACGGAACATATCTACTCCAACTCTGCTTCTGAAACTGATACAAAGCACTGATCCTCCAACATCCAATGCTTGTCAGTTAAGATGAGAAACGTTTGAGCTTCCTGAACGATGTAGTTCCTTTGAGCAGAAAAGTGACTACACTTACCTGAAACGAAGTCTTGCTTGTTGGGAGACACAGAGCATGGGATTTAACTCCATTTCTGAAGTGAAACACACAGCATAGTCTCATCTATGGATCACAATCTGCTTTAGAGCGAGAAGCACGTTCTTGCTTTCTAGAGTCTCTAAGACAGCAGGAAACGTGAGTGTGCCCAGAACAAAAGATCGGGGTTACCTACACATATGGATCATATGTAGTCCAACTCTGCTTCTGAAACTGATACAAAGTACTGACCCTCTAACGTACAATGCTTGTCAGTTAAGATGAGAAACGCGTGAGCTCAGTGAACGATGTAGTTCGTTTGAGCAGAAAAGTGACTGCCCTTACCTGAAACGAAGTCTTGCTTGTAGGGATAATCAGAGCCTGGCATTTAACTCCTTTTCTGAAGTGAAACACACAGCATAGTTTTCATCCATGGATCACACTCTGCTTTAGAACAAGAAGCACGCTCTTGCTTTCTAGAATCTCTAAGACAGCAGGAAACGTGAGTGTCTGAGAACAAAAGAATGGTGTTTCCTACACATAAGGACCATATCTAGTCCAAATCTGCTTCTTAAACTGATACAAAGCACTGGTCCTCTAACATCCAATGCTTGTCAATTAAGATGAGAAACGTGTGAGCTTCATGAACGATGTAGTTCATTTGAGCTGAAAAGTGACTGCCCTTACCTGAAATGAAGTCTTGCTTGTAGGAAGACTCAGAGCCTGGGATTTAACTCCATTTCTGAAGTAAAACACACAGCAGTGTAATCATCCATTGATCACACTCTGCTTTAGAACAAGAAGCACGCTCTTGCCTTCTAGAGTCTCTAAGACAGCAGGAAACGTGATTTTGCTGAGAACCAAAGAACAGTGTTTCCTACACATACGGACCATATCTAGTCCAACTCTTCTTCTGAAACTGATACAAAGCACTGGTCCTCTAACATCCAATGCTTGTCAGTTAAGATGAGAAACGTGTGAGCCTCGTGAATGATGTAGTTCGTTTGAGCAGAAAAGTGTCTGACATTACCTGAAACGAAGTCTTGCTTGGAGGAAGACTCAGAGCCTGGGATTTAACACCATTTCTGAAGTGAAACACACAGCGTAGTTCTCATCCATGGATCACACTCTGCTTTAGAGCAAGGAGCACACTCTTGCTTTCTAGACTCTCTAAGACAGCAAGAAATCTGAGTGTGCCCAGAACAAAAGAACGGTGTTTCCTACACATACTGACTATATGTAGTCCAAATCTTCTTTTGAAACTGACACAATGCACTGGTCCTCTAACATCCAATGCTTGTCAGTTAAGATGAGAAACGTGTGAGCTTCGTGAATGATGTAGTTCCTTTGAGCTGAAAAGTGACTGCCCTTACCTGAATCGAAGTCTTGCTTGTAGGAAGACTCAGAGCCTGGGATTTAACTCCATTTCTGAAGGGAAACACACAGCATAGTTTTCATCCATGGATCACACTCTGCTTTAGAGCGAGAAGCCCGGTCTTGCTTTCTATAGTCTCTAAGACAGCAGGAAACTTGAGTGTGTTGGGAACAAAAGAACGGTGTTTCCTACACATACGGAACATATCTACTCCAACTCTGCTTCTGAAACTGATACAAAGCACTGATCCTCCAACATCCTATGCTTCTCAGTTAAGATGAGAAACGTTTGAGATTCCTGAACGATGTAGTTCCTTTGAGCAGAAAAGTGACTGCCATTACCTGAAACGAAGTCTTGCTTTGAGGAAGACTCAGAGCCTGGGATTTAACACCATTTCTGAAGTGAAACACACAGCGTAGTTCTCATCCATGGATCACACTCTGCTTTAGAGCAAGGAGCACACTCTTGCTTTCTAGACTCTCTAAGACAGCAAGAAATCTGAGTGTGCCCAGAACAAAAAACGGTGTTTCCTACACATACGGACTATATGTAGTCCAAAACTTATTCTGAAACTGATTGAATGCACTGGTCCTCTAACATCCAATGCTTGTCAGTTAAGATGAGAAACGTGTGAGCTTCGTGAAAGATGTAGTTCCTTTGAGCAGAAAAGTGACTGCCCTTACCTGAAACGAAGTCTTGCTTGTAGGAATACTCAGAGCCTGGGATTTACTCCATTGCTGAAGTGAAACACACAGCATAGTTCTCATCCATGGATCACATTCTGCTTTAGAGAAAGAAGCACACTCTTGATTTCTAGAGTCTCTAAGACAGCAGGAAATCTGAGTGTGCTGAGAACAAAAGAACGGTGTTTCCTACACATACGGACCATATCTAGTCCAATTCTTCTTCTGAAACTGATACAAAGCACTGGTCCTCTAACATCCAATGCTTGTCAGTTAGGATGAGAAACGTGTGAGCTTCGTGAACGATGAAGTTCGTTTGAGCGGAAAACTGATTGCCCTTACCTGAAACGAAGTCTTGCTTGTAGGAAGACTCAGAGCCTGGGATTTAATTCCATTTCTGAAGTGAAACTCACAGCAGTGTTCTCATCCATTAATCACACTCTGCTTTAGAACAAGAAGCACGCTCTTGCTTTCTAGAGTCTCTAAGACAGCAGGAAATGTGAGTTTGCTGAGAACAAAAGAACGGTGTTTCCTACACATACAGACCATATCTAGTCCAACTCTGCTTCTGAAACTGATACAAAGCACTGGTCCTCTAACATCCAATGCTTGTCTGTTAAGATGAGAAACGTGTGAGCTCCGTGAAAGATGTAGTTCGTTTGAGCTGAAAAGTGACTGTCGTTACCTGAAACGATGTCTTGCTTGTTGGAAGACATAGATCCTGGGATTTAACTCCTTTTCTGAAGGGAAACACACAGCATAGTTTTCATCCATGGATCACACTCTGCTTTAGAGCGAGAAGCATGCTCTTGCTTTCTAAAATCTCTAAGACAGCAGGAAACGTGAGTGTGCTGAGAACAAAAGAACAGTGTTTCCTACATATACTGACCATATCTAGTCCAACTCTGCTTCTGAAACTGATACAAAGCACTGGTCCTCTAACATCCAATGCTTGTCAGTTAAGATGAGAAACCTGTGAGCTTCGTGAACGATGTAGTTCCTTTGAGCAGAAAAGTGACTACACTTACCTGAAACGAAGTCTTGCTTGTTGGCAGACACAGAGCATGGGATTTAACTCCATTTCTGAAGTGAAACACAAAGCATAGTCTCATCCATGGATCACACTCTGCTTTAGAGCAAGAATCACGCTCTTGCTTTCTAGAGTCTCTAAGACAGCAGGAAACGTGAGTTTGCCCAGAACAAAAGATCGAGGTTTCCCACACATATGGATCATATGTAGTCCAACTCTGCTTCTGATACTGATACAAAGCACTGACCCTCTAACAACCAATGCTTGTCAGTTAAGATGAGAAACGCGTGAGCTCAGTGAATGATGTAGTTCCTTTGAGCTGAAAAGTGACTGTCCTTACCTGAATCGAAGTCTTGCTTGTAGGAAGACTCAGAGCCTGGGATTTATTTCCATTTCTGAAGGGAAACACACAGCATAGTTTTCATCCATGGATCACACTCTGCTTTAGAGCGAGAAGCCCGGTCTTGCTTTCTATAGTCTCTAAGACAGCAGGAAACTTGAGTGTGCTGGGAACAAAAGAACGGTGTTTCCTACACATACGGAACATATCTACTCCAACTCTGCTTCTGAAACTGATACAAAGCACTGATCCTCCAACATCCAATGCTTGTCAGTTAAGATGAGAAACGTTTGAGCTTCCTGAACGATGTAGTTACTTTGAGCAGAAAAGTGACTGCCATTACCTGAAACGAAGTCTTGCTTGGAGGAAGACTCAGAGCCTGGGATTTAACACCATTTCTGAAGTGAAACACACAGCGTAGTTCTCATCCATGGATCACACTCTGCTTTAGAGCAAGGAGCACACTCTTGCTTTCTAGACTCTCTAAGACAGCAAGAAATCTGAGTGTGCCCAGAACAAAAAACGGTGTTTCCTACACATACGGACTATATGTAGTCCAAAACTTATTCTGAAACTGATTGAATGCACTGGTCCTCTAACATCCAATGCTTGTCAGTTAAGATGAGAAACGTGTGAGCTTCGTGAAAGATGTAGTTCGTTTGAGCAGAAAAGTGACTGCCCTTACCTGAAACGAAGTCTTGCTTGTAGGAATACTCAGAGCCTGGGATTTACTCCATTGCTGAAGTGAAACACACAGCATAGTTCTCATCCATGGATCACATTCTGCTTTACAGAAAGAAGCACACTCTTGATTTCTAGAGTCTCTAAGACAGCAGGAAATCTGAGTGTGCTGAGAACAAAGAACGGTGTTTCCTACACATACGGACCATATCTAGTCCAATTCTTCTTCTGAAACTGATACAAAGCACTGGTCCTCTAACATCCAATGCTTGTCAGTTAAGATGAGAAATGTGTGAGCTTCGTGAACGATGAAGTTCGTTTGAGCGGAAAACTGATTGCCCTTACCTGAAACGAAGTCTTGCTTGTAGGAAGACTCAGAGCCTGGGATTTAATTCCATTTCTGAAGTGAAACTCACAGCAGTGTTCTCATCCATTAATCACACTCTGCTTTAGAACAAGAAGCACGCTCTTGCTTTCTAGAGTCTCTAAGACAGCAGGAAACGTGAGTTTGCTGAGAACAAAAGAACGGTGTTTCCTACACATACAGACCATATCTAGTCCAACTCTGCTTCTGAAACTGATACAAAGCACTGGTCCTCTAACATCCAATGCTTGTCTGTTAAGATGAGAAACGTGTGAGCTCCGTGAAAGATGTAGTTCGTTTGAGCTGAAAAGTGACTGTCGTTACCTGAAACGATGTCTTGCTTGTTGGAAGACATAGATCCTGGGATTTAACTCCTTTTCTGAAGGGAAACACACAGCATAGTTTTCATCCATGGATCACACTCTGCTTTAGAGCGAGAAGCATGCTCTTGCTTTCTAAAATCTCTAAGACAGCAGGAAACGTGAGTGTGCTGAGAACAAAAGAACAGTGTTTCCTACATATACTGACCATATCTAGTCCAACTCTGCTTCTGAAACTGATACAAAGCACTGGTCCTCTAACATCCAATGCTTGTCAGTTAAGATGAGAAACCTGTGAGCTTCGTGAACGATGTAGTTCCTTTGAGCAGAAAAGTGACTACACTTACCTGAAACGAAGTCTTGCTTGTTGGCAGACACAGAGCATGGGATTTAACTCCATTTCTGAAGTGAAACACAAAGCATAGTCTCATCCATGGATCACACTCTGCTTTAGAGCAAGAATCACGCTCTTGCTTTCTAGAGTCTCTAAGACAGCAGGAAACGTGAGTTTGCCCAGAACAAAAGATCGAGGTTTCCCACACATATGGATCATATGTAGTCCAACTCTGCTTCTGATACTGATACAAAGCACTGACCCTCTAACAACCAATGCTTGTCAGTTAAGATGAGAAACGCGTGAGCTCAGTGAATGATGTAGTTCCTTTGAGCTGAAAAGTGACTGTCCTTACCTGAATCGAAGTCTTGCTTGTAGGAAGACTCAGAGCCTGGGATTTATTTCCATTTCTGAAGGGAAACACACAGCATAGTTTTCATCCATGGATCACACTCTGCTTTAGAGCGAGAAGCCCGGTCTTGCTTTCTATAGTCTCTAAGACAGCAGGAAACTTGAGTGTGCTGGGAACAAAAGAACGGTGTTTCCTACACATACGGAACATATCTACTCCAACTCTGCTTCTGAAACTGATACAAAGCACTGATCCTCCAACATCCAATGCTTGTCAGTTAAGATGAGAAACGTTTGAGCTTCCTGAACGATGTAGTTACTTTGAGCAGAAAAGTGACTGCCATTACCTGAAACGAAGTCTTGCTTGGAGGAAGACTCAGAGCCTGGGATTTAACACCATTTCTGAAGTGAAACACACAGCGTAGTTCTCATCCATGGATCACACTCTGCTTTAGAGCAAGGAGCACACTCTTGCTTTCTAGACTCTCTAAGACAGCAAGAAATCTGAGTGTGCCCAGAACAAAAAACGGTGTTTCCTACACATACGGACTATATGTAGTCCAAAACTTATTCTGAAACTGATTGAATGCACTGGTCCTCTAACATCCAATGCTTGTCAGTTAAGATGAGAAACGTGTGAGCTTCGTGAAAGATGTAGTTCGTTTGAGCAGAAAAGTGACTGCCCTTACCTGAAACGAAGTCTTGCTTGTAGGAATACTCAGAGCCTGGGATTTACTCCATTGCTGAAGTGAAACACACAGCATAGTTCTCATCCATGGATCACATTCTGCTTTACAGAAAGAAGCACACTCTTGATTTCTAGAGTCTCTAAGACAGCAGGAAATCTGAGTGTGCTGAGAACAAAGAACGGTGTTTCCTACACATACGGACCATATCTAGTCCAATTCTTCTTCTGAAACTGATACAAAGCACTGGTCCTCTAACATCCAATGCTTGTCAGTTAAGATGAGAAATGTGTGAGCTTCGTGAACGATGAAGTTCGTTTGAGCGGAAAACTGATTGCCCTTACCTGAAACGAAGTCTTGCTTGTAGGAAGACTCAGAGCCTGGGATTTAATTCCATTTCTGAAGTGAAACTCACAGCAGTGTTCTCATCCATTAATCACACTCTGCTTTAGAACAAGAAGCACGCTCTTGCTTTCTAGAGTCTCTAAGACAGCAGGAAACGTGAGTTTGCTGAGAACAAAAGAACGGTGTTTCCTACACATACAGACCATATCTAGTCCAACTCTGCTTCTGAAACTGATACAAAGCACTGGTCCTCTAACATCCAATGCTTGTCTGTTAAGATGAGAAACGTGTGAGCTCCGTGAAAGATGTAGTTCGTTTGAGCTGAAAAGTGACTGTCTTTACCTGAAACGATGTCTTGCTTGTTGGAAGACATAGATCCTGGGATTTAACTCCTTTTCTGAAGGGAAACACACAGCATAGTTTTCATCCATGGATCACACTCTGCTTTAGAGCGAGAAGCATGCTCTTGCTTTCTAAAATCTCTAAGACAGCAGGAAACGTGAGTGTGCTGAGAACAAAAGAACAGTGTTTCCTACATATACTGACCATATCTAGTCCAACTCTGCTTCTGAAACTGATACAAAGCACTGGTCCTCTAACATCCAATGCTTGTCAGTTAAGATGAGAAACCTGTGAGCTTCGTGAACGATGTAGTTCCTTTGAGCAGAAAAGTGACTACACTTACCTGAAACGAAGTCTTGCTTGTTGGCAGACACAGAGCATGGGATTTAACTCCATTTCTGAAGTGAAACACAAAGCATAGTCTCATCCATGGATCACACTCTGCTTTAGAGCAAGAATCACGCTCTTGCTTTCTAGAGTCTCTAAGACAGCAGGAAACGTGAGTTTGCCCAGAACAAAAGATCGAGGTTTCCCACACATATGGATCATATGTAGTCCAACTCTGCTTCTGATACTGATACAAAGCACTGACCCTCTAACAACCAATGCTTGTCAGTTAAGATGAGAAACGCGTGAGCTCAGTGAATGATGTAGTTCCTTTGAGCTGAAAAGTGACTGTCCTTACCTGAATCGAAGTCTTGCTTGTAGGAAGACTCAGAGCCTGGGATTTATTTCCATTTCTGAAGGGAAACACACAGCATAGTTTTCATCCATGGATCACACTCTGCTTTAGAGCGAGAAGCCCGGTCTTGCTTTCTATAGTCTCTAAGACAGCAGGAAACTTGAGTGTGCTGGGAACAAAAGAACGGTGTTTCCTACACATACGGAACATATCTACTCCAACTCTGCTTCTGAAACTGATACAAAGCACTGGTCCTCCAACATCCAATGCTTGTCAGTTAAGATGAGAAACGTGTGAGCTTCGTGAACGATGTAGTTCCTTTGAGCAGAAAAGTGACTACACTTACCTGAAACGAAGTCTTGCTTGTTGGGAGACACAGAGCATGGGATTTAACTCCATTTCTGAAGTGAAACACACAGCATAGTCTCATCTATGGATCACAATCTGCTTTAGAGCGAGAAGCACGTTCTTGCTTTCTAGAGTCTCTAAGACAGCAGGAAACGTGAGGGTGCCCAGAACAAAAGATCAGGGTTACCTACACATATGGATCATATGTAGTCCAACTCTGCTTCTGAAACTGATACAAAGCACTGACCCTCTAACATCCAATGCTTGTCAGTTAAGATGAGAAACGCGTGAGCTCAGTGAACGATGTAGTTCGTTTGAGCAGAAAAATGACTGCCCTTACCTGAAACGAAGTCTTGCTTGTAGGGAGAATCAGAGCCTGGGATTTAACTCCTTTTCTGAAGTGAAACACACAGCATAGTTTTCATCCATGGATCACACTCTGCTTTAGAACAAGAAGCACGCTCTTGCTTTCTAGAATCTCTAAGACAGCAGGAAACGTGAGTGTGCTGAGAACAAAAGAATGGTGTTTCCTACACATAAGGACCATAACTAGTCCAAATCTGCTTCTTAAACTGATACAAAGCACTGGTCCTCTAACATCCAATGCTTGTCAATTAAGATGAGAAACGTGTGAGCTTCATGAACGATGTAGTTCATTTGAGCTGAAAAGTGACTGCCCTTACCTGAAACGAAGTCTTGCTTGTAGGAAGACTCAGAGCCTGGGATTTAACTCTATTTCTGAAGTAAAACACACAGCAGTGTAATCATCCATTGATCACACTCTGCTTTAGAACAAGAAGCACGCTCTTGCTTTCTAGAATCTCTAAGACAGCAGGAAACGTGAGTGTGCTGAGAACAAAAGAATGGTGTTTCCTACACATAAGGACCATAACTAGTCCAAATCTGCTTCTTAAACTGATACAAAGCACTGGTCCTCTAACATCCAATGCTTGTCAGTTAAGATGAGAAACGTGTGAGCTTCCTGAACGATGTAGTTCGTTTGAGCAGAAAAGTGACTGACATTACCTGAAACGAAGTCTTGCTTGGAGGAAGACTCAGAGCCTGGGATTTAACACCATTTCTGAAGTGAAACACACAGCGTAGTTCTCATCCATGGATCACACTCTGCTTTAGAGCAAGGAGCACACTCTTGCTTTCTAGACTCTCTAACACAGCAAGAAATCTGAGTGTGCCCAGAACAAATAAACGGTGTTTCCTACACATACTGACTATATGTAGTCCAAATCTTCTTTTGAAACTGACCCAATGCACTGGTCCTCTAACATCCAATGCTTGTCAGTTAAGATGAGAAACGTGTGAGCTTCGTGAACGATGTAGTTCCTTTGAGCAGAAATGTGACTGCCCTTACCTGAAACGAAGTCTTGCTTGGAGGGAGACTCAGAGTATGGGATTTAACTCCATTTCTGAAGGCAAACACACAGCATAGATCTCATCCATGGATCACACTCTGCTTTAGAGCGAGAAGCACACTCTTGATTTCTTGAGTCTCTAAGACAGCAGGAAATCTGAGTGTGCCCAGAACAAAAGAACGGTGTTTCCTACACATACTGACTATATGTAGTCCAAATCTTCTTTTGAAACTCACACAATGCACTGGTCCTCTAACATCCAATGCTTGTCAGTTAAGATGAGAAACGTGTGAGCTCCGTGAAAGATGTAGTTCGTTTGAGCTGAAAAGTGACTGACGTTACCTGAAACGATGTCTTGCTTGTTGGAAGACATAGATCCTGGGATTTAACTCCTTTTCTGAAGGGAAACACACAGCATAGTTTTCATCCATGGATCACACTCTGCTTTAGAGCGAGAAGCCCGGTCTTGCTTTCTATAGTCTCTAAGACAGCAGGAAACTTGAGTGTGCTGGGAACAAAAGAACGGTGTTTCCTACACATACGGAACATATCTACTCCAACTCTGCTTCTGAAACTGATACAAAGCACTGATCCTCCAACATCCAATGCTTGTCAGTTAAGATGAGAAACCTGTGAGCTTCGTGAAAGATGAAGTTCGCTTGAGCGGAAAACTCTTTGCCCTTCCCTGAAATGAAGTCTTGCTTGTAGGAAGACTCAGAGCCTGGGATTTAATTCCATTTCTGAAGTGAAACTCACAGCAGTGTTCTCGTCCATTAATCACACTCTGCTTTAGAACAAGAAGCACGCTATTGCTTTCTAGAGTCTATAAGACAGCAGGAAACGTGAGTGTGCTGAGAACAAAAGAACGGTGTTTCCTACACATACGGACCATATCTAGTCCAACTCTTCTTCTGAAACTGATACAAAGCCCTGGTCCTCTAACATCCAATGCTTGTCAGTTAAGATGAGAAACGTGTGAGGTTCGTGAAAGATGTAGTTCGTTTGAGCAGAAAAGTGACTGCCATTACCTGATTGAACTCTTGCTTGTAGGAAGACTCAGAGCCTGGGATTTAACTCCATTTCTGAAGTGAAACACACAGCGTAGTTCTCATCCATTGATCACACTCTGCTTTAGAGCAAGAAGCACACTCTTGCTTTCTAGAGTCTCTAAGACAGCAGGATATCTGAGTGTGCCCAGAACAAAAGAACGGTGTTTCCTACACATACGGACTATATGTATTCCAAAACTTCTTCTGAAACTGATTGAATGCACTGGTCCTCTAACATCCAATGCTTGTCAGTTAAGATGAGAAACATGTGAGCTTCGTGAACGATGTAGTTCATTTGAGCAGAAAAGTGACTGCCCTCACCTGAAACGAAGTCTTGCTTGTAGGGAGACTCAGAGACTGGGATATAACTCCTTTTCTGAAGAGAAACACACAGAATAGTTTTCATCCATGGATCACACTCTGCTTTAGAGCGAGAAGCACGCTCTTGCTTTCTAAAATCTCTAAGACAGCAGGAAACATGAGTGTGCTGAGAACAAAAGAACAGTGTTTCCTACATATACGGACCTTATCTAGTCCAACTCTGCTTCTGAAACTGATACAAAGCACTGGTCCTCTAACATCCAATGCTTGTCAGTTAAGATGAGAAACCTGTGAGCTTCGTGAACGATGTAGTTCCTTTGAGCAGAAAAGTGACTACACTTACCTGAAACGAAGTCTTGCTTGTTGGCAGACACAGAGCATGGGATTTAACTCCATTTCTGAAGTGAAACACACAGCATAGTCTCATCTATGGATCACAATCTGCTTTAGAGCGAGAAGCACGTTCTTGCTTTCTAGAGTCTCTAAGACAGCAGGAAACGTGAGTGTGCCCAGAACAAAAGATCGGGGTTACCTACACATATGGATCATATGTAGTCCAACTCTGCTTCTGAAACTGATACAAAGTACTGACCCTCTAACGTACAATGCTTGTCAGTTAAGATGAGAAACGCGTGAGCTCAGTGAACGATGTAGTTCGTTTGAGCAGAAAAGTGACTGCCCTTACCTGAAACGAAGTCTTGCTTGTAGGGATAATCAGAGCCTGGGATTTAACTCCTTTTCTGAAGTGAAACACACAGCATAGTTTTCATCCATGGATCACACTCTGCTTTAGAACAAGAAGCACGCTCTTGCTTTCTAGAATCTCTAAGACAGCAGGAAACGTGAGTGTGCTGAGAACAAAAGAATGGTGTTTCCTACACATAAGGACCATATCTAGTCCAAATCTGCTTCTTAAACTGATACAAAGCACTGGTCCTCTAACATCCAATGCTTGTCAATTAAGATGAGAAACGTGTGAGCTTCATGAACGATGTAGTTCATTTGAGCTGAAAAGTGACTGCCCTTACCTGAAATGAAGTCTTGCTTGTAGGAAGACTCAGAGCCTGGGATTTAACTCCATTTCTGAAGTAAAACACACAGCAGTGTAATCATCCATTGATCACACTCTGCTTTAGAACAAGAAGCACGCTCTTGCCTTCTAGAGTCTCTAAGACAGCAGGAAACGTGATTTTGCTGAGAACCAAAGAACAGTGTTTCCTACACATACGGACCATATCTAGTCCAACTCTTCTTCTGAAACTGATACAAAGCACTGGTCCTCTAACATCCAATGCTTGTCAGTTAAGATGAGAAACGTGTGAGCTTCGTGAATGATGTAGTTCGTTTGAGCAGAAAAGTGTCTGACATTACCTGAAACGAAGTCTTGCTTGGAGGAAGACTCAGAGCCTGGGATTTAACACCATTTCTGAAGTGAAACACACAGCGTAGTTCTCATCCATGGATCACACTCTGCTTTAGAGCAAGGAGCACACTCTTGCTTTCTAGACTCTCTAAGACAGCAAGAAATCTGAGTGTGCCCAGAACAAAAGAACGGTGTTTCCTACACATACTGACTATATGTAGTCCAAATCTTCTTTTGAAACTGACACAATGCACTGGTCCTCTAACATCCAATGCTTGTCAGTTAAGATGAGAAACGTGTGAGCTTCGTGAACGATGTAGTTCCTTTGAGCAGAAATGTGACTGCCCTTACCTGAAACGAAGTCTTGCTTGTAGGGAGACTCAGAGCATGGGATTTAACTCCATTTCTGAAGGCAAACACACAGCATAGATCTCATCCATGGATCACACTCTGCTTTAGAGCGAGAAGCACGCTCTTGCTTTCTAGAGTCTCTAAGACAGCAGGAAACGTGAGTGTGCTGAGAACAAAAGAACGGTGTTTCCTACATATACTGACCATATCTAGTCCAACTCTGCTTCTGAAACTGATACAAAGCACTGGTCCTCTAACATCCAATGCTTGTCAGTTAAGATGAGAAACCTGTGAGCTTCGTGAACGATGTAGTTCCTTTGAGCAGAAAAGTGACTACACTTACCTGAAACGAAGTCTTGCTTGTTGGCAGACACAGAGCATGGGATTTAACTCCATTTCTGAAGTGAAACACAAAGCATAGTCTCATCCATGGATCACACTCTGCTTTAGAGCAAGAATCACGCTCTTGCTTTCTAGAGTCTCTAAGACAGCAGGAAACGTGAGTTTGCCCAGAACAAAAGATCGAGGTTTCCCACACATATGGATAATATGTAGTCCAACTCTGCTTCTGATACTGATACAAAGCACTGACCCTCTAACAACCAATGCTTGTCAGTTAAGATGAGAAACGCGTGAGCTCAGTGAATGATGTAGTTCCTTTGAGCTGAAAAGTGACTGCCCTTACCTGAATCGAAGTCTTGCTTGTAGGAAGACTCAGAGCCTGGGATTTAATTCCATTTCTGAAGGGAAACACACAGCATAGTTTTCATCCATGGATCACACTCTGCTTTAGAGCGAGAAGCCCGGTCTTGCTTTCTATAGTCTCTAAGACAGCAGGAAACTTGAGTGTGCTGGGAACAAAAGAACGGTGTTTCCTACACATACGGAACATATCTACTCCAACTCTGCTTCTGAAACTGATACAAAGCACTGATCCTCCAACATCCAATGCTTGTCAGTTAAGATGAGAAACGTTTGAGCTTCCTGAACGATGTAGTTCCTTTGAGCAGAAAAGTGACTACACTTACCTGAAACGAAGTCTTGCTTGTTGGGAGACACAGAGCATGGGATTTAACTCCATTTCTGAAGTGAAACACACAGCATAGTCTCATCTATGGATCACAATCTGCTTTAGAGCGAGAAGCACGTTCTTGCTTTCTAGAGTCTCTAAGACAGCAGGAAACGTGAGTGTGCCCAGAACAAAAGATCGGGGTTACCTACACATATGGATCATATGTAGTCCAACTCTGCTTCTGAAACTGATACAAAGCACTGACCCTCTAACATACAATACTTGTCAGTTAAGATGAGAAACGCGTGAGCTCAGTGAACGATGTAGTTCGTTTGAGCAGAAAAGTGACTGCCCTTACCTGAAACGAAGTCTTGCTTGTAGGGATAATCAGAGCCTGGGATTTAACTCCTTTTCTGAAGTGAAACACACAGCATAGTTTTCATCCATGGATCACACTCTGCTTTAGAACAAGAAGCACGCTCTTGCTTTCTAGAATCTCTAAGACAGCAGGAAACGTGAGTGTGCTGAGAACAAAAGAATGGTGTTTCCTACACATAAGGACCATAACTAGTCCAAATCTGCTTCTTAAACTGATACAAAGCACTGGTCCTCTAACATCCAATGCTTGTCAATTAAGATGAGAAACGTGTGAGCTTCATGAACGATGTAGTTCATTTGAGCTGAAAAGTGACTGCCCTTACCTGAAACGAAGTCTTGCTTGTAGGAAGACTCAGAGCCTGGGATTTAACTCTATTTCTGAAGTAAAACACACAGCAGTGTAATCATCCATTGATCACACTCTGCTTTAGAACAAGAAGCACGCTCTTGCCTTCTAGAGTCTCTAAGACAGCAGGAAACGTGATTTTGCTGAGAACAAAAGAACAGTGTTTCCTACACATACGGACCATATCTAGTCCAACTCTTCTTCTGAAACTGATACAAAGCACTGGTCCTCTAACATCCAATGCTTGTCAGTTAAGATGAGAAACGTGTGAGCTTCCTGAACGATGTAGTTCGTTTGAGCAGAAAAGTGACTGACATTACCTGAAACGAAGTCTTGCTTGGAGGAAGACTCAGAGCCTGGGATTTAACACCATTTCTGAAGTGAAACACACAGCGTAGTTCTCATCCATGGATCACACTCTGCTTTAGAGCAAGGAGCACACTCTTGCTTTCTAGACTCTCTAACACAGCAAGAAATCTGAGTGTGCCCAGAACAAATAAACGGTGTTTCCTACACATACTGACTATATGTAGTCCAAATCTTCTTTTGAAACTGACACAATGCACTGGTCCTCTAACATCCAATGCTTGTCAGTTAAGATGAGAAACGTGTGAGCTTCGTGAACGATGTAGTTCCTTTGAGCAGAAATGTGACTGCCCTTACCTGAAACGAAGTCTTGCTTGGAGGGAGACTCAGAGCATGGGATTTAACTCCATTTCTGAAGGCAAACACACAGCATAGATCTCATCCATGGATCACACTCTGCTTTAGAGCGAGAAGAACACTCTTGATTTCTTGAGTCTCTAAGACAGCAGGAAATCTGAGTGTGCCCAGAACAAAAGAACGGTGTTTCCTACACATACTGACTATATGTAGTCCAAATCTTCTTTTGAAACTCACACAATGCACTGGTCCTCTAACATCCAATGCTTGTCAGTTAAGATGAGAAACGTGTGAGCTCCGTGAAAGATGTAGTTCGTTTGAGCTGAAAAGTGACTGACGTTACCTGAAACGATGTCTTGCTTGTTGGAAGACATAGATCCTGGGATTTAACTCCTTTTCTGAAGGGAAACACACAGCATAGTTTTCATCCATGGAACACACTCTGCTTTAGAGCGAGAAGCACGCTCTTGCTTTCTAAAATCTCTAAGACAGCAGGAAACGTGAGTGTGCTGAGAACAAAAGAACAGTGTTTCCTACATATACGGACCTTATCTAGTCCAACTCTGCTTCTGAAACTGATACAAAGCACTGGTCCTCTAACATCCAATGCTTGTCAGTTAAGATGAGAAACCTGTGAGCTTCGTGAACGATGTAGTTCCTTTGAGCAGAAAAGTGACTACACTTACCTGAAACGAAGTCTTGCTTGTTGGCAGACACAGAGCATGGGATTTAACTCCATTTCTGAAGTGAAACACAAAGCATAGTCTCATCCATGGATCACACTCTGCTTTAGAGCAAGAATCACGCTCTTGCTTTCTAGAGTCTCTAAGACAGCAGGAAACGTGAGTTTGCCCAGAACAAAAGATCGAGGTTTCCTACACATATGGATCATATGTAGTCCAACTCTGCTTCTGAAACTGATACAAAGCACTGACCCTCTAACAACCAATGCTTGTCAGTTAAGATGAGAAACGCGTGAGCTCAGTGAACGATGTAGTTCCTTTGAGCTGAAAAGTGACTGCCCTTACCTGAATCGAAGTCTTGCTTGTAGGAAGACTCAGAGCCTGGGATTTAACTCCATTTCTGAAGTAAAACACACAGCAGTGTAATCATCCATTGATCACACTCTGCTTTAGAACAAGAAGCACGCTCTTGCCTTCTAGAGTCTCTAAGACAGCAGGAAACGTGATTTTGCTGAGAACCAAAGAACGGTGTTTCCTACACATACTGACTATATGTAGTCCAAATCTTCTTTTGAAACTGACACAATGCACTGGTCCTCTAACATCCAATGCTTGTCAGTTAAGATGAGAAACGTGTGAGCTTCGTGAACGATGTAGTTCCTTTGAGCAGAAATGTGACTGCCCTTACCTGAAACGAAGTCTTGCTTGTAGGGAGACTCAGAGCATGGGATTTAACTCCATTTCTGAAGGCAAACACACAGCATAGATCTCATCCATGGATCACACTCTGCTTTAGAGCGAGAAGCACGCTCTTGCTTTCTAGAGTCTCTAAGACAGCAGGAAACGTGAGTGTGCTGAGAACAAAAGAACGGTGTTTCCTACACATACGGACCATATCTAGTCCAATTCTTCTTCTGAAACTGATACAAAGCACTGGTCCTCTAACATCCAATGCTTGTCAATTAAGATGAGAAACGTGTGAGCTTCGTGAAAGATGAAGTTCGCTTGAGCGGAAAACTCTTTGCCCTTCCCTGAAACGAAGTCTTGCTTGTAGGAAGACTCAGAGCCTGGGATTTAATTCCATTTCTGAAGTGAAACTCACAGCAGTGTTCTCGTCCATTAATCACACTCTGCTTTAGAACAAGAAGCACGCTATTGCTTTCTAGAGTCTATAAGACAGCAGGAAACGTGAGTGTGCTGAGAACAAAAGAACGGTGTTTCCTACACATACGGACCATATCTAGTCCAACTCTTCTTCTGAAACTGATACAAAGCCCTGGTCCTCTAACATCCAATGCTTGTCAGTTAAGATGAGAAACGTGTGAGGTTCGTGAAAGATGTAGTTCGTTTGAGCAGAAAAGTGACTGCCATTACCTGATTGAACTCTTGCTTGTAGGAAGACTCAGAGCCTGGGATTTAACTCCATTTCTGAAGTGAAACACACAGCGTAGTTCTCATCCATTGATCACACTCTGCTTTAGAGCAAGAAGCACACTCTTGCTTTCTAGAGTCTCTAAGACAGCAGGATATCTGAGTGTGCCCAGAACAAAAGAACGGTGTTTCCTACACATACGGACTATATGTATTCCAAAACTTCTTCTGAAACTGATTGAATGCACTGGTCCTCTAACATCCAATGCTTGTCAGTTAAGATGAGAAACATGTGAGCTTCGTGAACGATGTAGTTCATTTGAGCAGAAAAGTGACTGCCCTCACCTGAAACGAAGTCTTGCTTGTAGGGAGACTCAGAGACTGGGATATAACTCCTTTTCTGAAGTGAAACACACAGCATAGTTTTCATCCATGGATCACACTCTGCTTTAGAGCGAGAAGCACGCTCTTGCTTTCTAGAGTCTCTAAGACAGCAAGAAACGTGAGTGTGCTGAGAACAAAAGAACAGTGTTTCCTACATATACGGACCTTATCTAGTCCAACTCTGCTTCTGAAACTGATACAAAGCACTGGTCCTCTAACATCCAATGCTTGTCAGTTAAGATGAGAAACCTGTGAGCTTCGTGAACGATGTAGTTCCTTTGAGCAGAAAAGTGACTACACTTACCTGAAACGAAGTCTTGCTTGTTGGCAGACACAGAGCATGGGATTTAACTCCATTTCTGAAGTGAAACACAAAGCATAGTCTCATCCATGGATCACACTCTGCTTTAGAGCAAGAATCACGCTCTTGCTTTCTAGAGTCTCTAAGACAGCAGGAAACGTGAGTTTGCCCAGAACAAAAGATCGAGGTTTCCTACACATATGGATCATATGTAGTCCAACTCTGCTTCTGAAACTGATACAAAGCACTGACCCTCTAACAACCAATGCTTGTCAGTTAAGATGAGAAACGTGTGAGCTCAGTGAACGATGTAGTTCCTTTGAGCTGAAAAGTGACTGCCCTTACCTGAATCGAAGTCTTGCTTGTAGGAAGACTCAGAGCCTGGGATTTAATTCCATTTCTGAAGGGAAACACACAGCATAGTTTTCATCCATGGATCACACTCTGCTTTAGAGCGAGAAGCCCGGTCTTGCTTTCTATAGTCTCTAAGACAGCAGGAAACTTGAGTGTGCTGGGAACAAAAGAACGGTGTTTCCTACACATACGGAACATATCTACTCCAACTCTGCTTCTGAAACTGATACAAAGCACTGATCCTCCAACATCCAATGCTTGTCAGTTAAGATGAGAAACGTTTGAGCTTCCTCAACGATGTAGTTCCTTTGAGCAGAAAAGTGACTACACTTACCTGAAACGAAGTCTTGCTTGTTGGGAGACACAGAGAATGGGATTTAACTCCATTTCTGAAGTGAAACACACAGCATAGTCTCAACTATGGATCACAATCTGCTTTAGAGCGAGAAGCACGTTCTTGCTTTCTAGAGTCTCTAAGACAGCAGGAAACGTGAGTGTGCCCAGAAAAAAGATCGGGGTTACCTACACATATGGATCATATGTAGTCCAACTCTGCTTCTGAAACTGATACAAAGCACTGACCCTCTAACATACAATGCTTGTCAGTTAAGATGAGAAACGCGTGAGCTCAGTGAACGATGTAGTGTGTTTGAGCAGAAAAGTGACTGCCCTTACCTGAAACGAAGTCTTGCTTGTAGGGATAATCAGAGCCTGGGATTTAACTCCTTTTCTGAAGTGAAACACACAGCATAGTTTTCATCCATGGATCACACTCTGCTTTAGAACAAGAAGCACGCTCTTGCTTTCTAGAATCTCTAAGACAGCAGGAAACGTGAGTGTGCTGAGAACAAAAGAATGGTGTTTCCTACACATAAGGACCATATCTAGTCCAAATCTGCTTCTTAAACTGATACAAAGCACTGGTCCTCTAACATCCAAAGCTTGTCAATTAAGATGAGAAACGTGTGAGCTTCATGAACGATGTAGTTCATTTGAGCTGAAAAGTGACTGCCCTTACCTTAAACGAAGTCTTGCTTGTAGGAAGACTCAGAGCCTGGGATTTAACTCCATTTCTGAAGTAAAACACACAGCAGTGTAATCATCCATTGATCACACTCTGCTTTAGAACAAGAAGCACGCTCTTGCCTTCTAGAGTCTCTAAGACAGCAGGAAACGTGATTTTGCTGAGAACCAAAGAACAGTGTTTCCTACACATACGGACCATATCTAGTCCAAATCTGCTTCTTAAACTGATACAAAGCACTGGTCCTCTAACATCCAATGCTTGTCAGTTAAGATGAGAAACGTGTGAGCTTCCTGAACGATGTAGTTCGTTTGAGCAGAAAAGTGACTGACATTACCTGAAACGAAGTCTTGCTTGGAGGAAGACTCAGAGCCTGGGATTTAACACCATTTCTGAAGTGAAACACACAGCGTTGTTCTCATCCATGGATCACACTCTGCTTTAGAGCAAGGAGCACACTCTTGCTTTCTAGACTCTCTAAGACAGCAAGAAATCTGAGTGTGCCCAGAACAAAAGAACAGTGTTTCCTACACATACTGACTATATGTAGTCCAAATCTTCTTTTGAAACTGACACAATGCACTGGTCCTCTAACATCCAATGCTTGTCAGTTAAGATGAGAAACGTGTGAGCTTCGTGAACGATGTAGTTCCTTTGAGCAGAAATGTGACTGCCCTTACCTGAAACGAAGTCTTGCTTGTAGGGAGACTCAGAGCATGGGATTTAACTCCATTTCTGAAGGCAAACACACAGCATAGATCTCATCCATGGATCACACTCTGCTTTAGAGCGAGAAGCACGCTCTTGCTTTCTAGAGTCTCTAAGACAGCAGGAAACGTGAGTGTGCTGAGAACAAAAGAACGGTGTTTCCTACACATACGGACCATATCTAGTCCAATTCTTCTTCTGAAACTGATACAAAGCACTGGTCCTCTAACATCCAATGCTTGTCAATTAAGATGAGAAACGTGTGAGCTTCGTGAACGATGAAGTTCGTTTGAGCGGAAAACTGTTTGCCCTTCACTGAAACGAAGTCTTGCTTGTAGGAAGACTCAGAGCCTGGGATTTAATTCCATTTCTGAAGTGAAACTCACAGCAGTGTTCTCGTCCATTAATCACACTCTGCTTTAGAACAAGAAGCACGCTATTGCTTTCTAGAGTCTCTAAGACAGCAGGAAACGTGAGTGTGCTGAGAACAAAAGAACGGTGTTTCCTACACATACGGACCATATCTAGTCCAACTCTTCTTCTGAAACTAATACAAAGCCCTGGTCCTCTAACATCCAATGCTTGTCAGTTAAGATGAGAAACGTGTGAGCTTCGTCAATGATGTAGTTCATTTGAGCTGAAAAGTGACTGCCCTTAACTGAAACGAAGTCTTGCTTGTAGTAAGACACAGAGCCTGGGATTTAACTCCATTTCTGAAGTGAAACACACAGCAGTGTTCTCATCCATTAATCACACCCTGCTTTAGAACAAGAAGCACGCTCTTGCTTTCTAGATTCTCTAAGACAGCAAAATGTGAGTTTGCTGAGAACAAAAGAACGGTGTTTCCTACACATACAGACCATATCTAGTCCAACTCTGCTTCTGAAACTGATACAAAGCACTGGTCCTCTAACATCCAATGCTTGTCTGTTAAGATGAGAAACGTGTGAGCTCCGTGAAATATGTAGTTCATTTGAGATGAAAAGTGACTGCCCTTACCTGAAACGAAGTCTTGCTTGTTGGAAGACATAGAGCCTGGGATTTAACTCCTTTTCTGAAGGGAAACACACAGCATAGTTTTTATCCATGGATCACACTCTGCTTTAGAGCGAGAATCATGGTCTTGCTATCTAAAGTCTCTAAGACAGCAGGAAACGTGAGTGTGCTGGGAACAAAGAACGGTGTTTCCTACACATACGGAACAAATCTACTCCAACTCTGCTTCTGAAACTGATACAAAGCACTGGTCCTCCAACATCCAATGCTTGTCAGTTCAGATGAGAAACGTGTGAGCTTCGTGAACGATGTAGTTCCTTTGAGCAGAAAATTGACTACACTTACCTGAAACGAAGTCTTGCTTGTTGGGAGACACAGAGCATGGGATTTAACTCCATTTCTGAAGTGAAACACACAGCATAGTCTCATCTATGGATCACAATCTGCTTTAGAGCGAGAAGCACGTTCTTGCTTTCTAGAGTCTCTAAGACAGCAGGAAACGTGAGGGTGCCCAGAACAAAAGATCAGGGTTACCTACACATATGGATCATATGTAGTCCAACTCTGCTTCTGAAACTGATACAAAGCACTGACCCTCTAACATCCAATGCTTGTCAGTTAAGATGAGAAACGCGTGAGCTCAGTGAACGATGCAGTTTGTTTGAGCAGAAAAGTGACTGCCCTTACCTGAAACGAAGTCTTGCTTGTAGGGAGAATCAGAGCCTGGGATTTAACTCCTTTTCTGAAGTGAAACACACCGCATAGTTTTCATCCATGGATCACACTCTGCTTTAGAACGAGAAGCACGCTCTTGTTTTCTAGACTCTCTAAGACAGCAGGAAACGTGAGTGTGCTGAGAACAAAAGTACGGTGTTTCCTACACATAGGGACCATATCTAGTCCAGTTCTTCTTCTGAAACTGATACAAAGCACTGGTCCTCTAACATCCAATGCTTGTCAGTTAAGATGAGAAACATGTGAGCTTCGTGAACTATGTAGTTCGTTTGAGCAGAAAAGTGAATGCCATTACCTGAAACGAAGTCTTGCTTGGAGGAAGACTCAGAGCCTGGGATTTAACACCATTTCTGAAGTGAAACACACAGCGTAGTTCTCATCCATGGATCACACTCTGCTTTAGAGCAAGGAGCACACTCTTGCTTTCTAGACTCTCTAAGACAGCAAGAAATCTGAGTGTGCCCAGAACAAAAGAACGGTGTTTCCTACACATACGGACTATATGTAGTCCAAAACTTATTCTGAAACTGATTGAATGCACTGGTCCTCTAACATCCAATGCTTGTCAGTTAAGATGAGAAACGTGTGAGCTTCGTGAAAGATGTAGTTCGTTTGAGCAGAAAAGTGACTGCCCTTACCTGAAACGAAGTCTTGCTTGTAGGAAGACTCAGAGCCTGGGATTTACTCCATTGCTGAAGTGAAACACCCAGCATAGCTCTCATCCATGGATCACACTCTGCCTTAGAGCAAGAAGCACACTCTTGATTTCTAGAGTCTCTAACACAGCAGGAAATCTGAGTGTGCCCAGAACAAAAGAACGGTGTTTCCTACACATACGGACTATATGTATTCCAAAACTTCTTCTGAAACTGATTGAATGCACTGGTCCTCTAACATCCAATGCTTGTCAGTTAAGATGAGAAACGTGTGAGCTTCGTGAACGATGTAGTTCATTTGAGCAGAAAAGTGACTGCCCTCACCTGAAACGAAGTCTTGCTTGTAGGGAGACTCAGAGTCTGGGATATAACTCCTTTTCTGAAGTGAAACACACAGAATAGTTTTCATCCATGGATCACACTCTGCTTTAGAGCGAGAAGCACGCTCTTGCTTTCTAGAGTCTCTAAGACAGCAGGAAACATGTGTGTGCTGAGAACAAAAGAACAGTGTTTCCTACACATACGGACCATATCTAGTCCAAATCTGCTTCTTAAACTGATACAAAGCACTGTTCCTCTAACATCCAATGCTTGTCTGTTAAGATGAGAAACGTGTGAGCTTTGTGAACGATATAGTTCCTTTGAACTTAAAAGTGACTGCACTTACCTGAAAAGAAGTATTGCTTGTAGGAAGACACAGAGCCTGGGATTTAAGTCCATTTCTGAAGGGAAACACACAGCATAGTTCTCATCCATGGATCACACTCTGCTTTAGAGCAAGAAGCACACTCTTACTTTCTAGAGTCTCTAAGAGAGCAGGAAATCTGAGTGTGCCCAGAACAAAAGAACGGTGTTTCCTACACATACGGACTATATGTAGTCGAAAATTTCTTCTGAAACTGATACAATGCACTGGTCCTCTAACATCCAATGCTTGTCAGTTAAGATGAGAAACGTGTGAGGTTCGTCAAAGATGTAGTTCGTTTGAGCAGAAAAGTGACTGCCCTTACCTGAAACGAAGTCTTGCTTGTAGGGAGACTCAGAGCCTGGGATTTAACTCCTTTTCTGAAGTGAAACACACAGCATAGTTTTCATCCATGGATCACACTCTGCTTTAGAACGAGAAGCACGCTCTTGCTTTATAGAGTCTCTAAGACAGCAGGAAACGTGAGTGTGCTGAGAACAAAAGAACGGTGTTTCCTACACATATGGACCATATCTAGTCCAAATCTGCTTCTTAAACTGATACAAAGCACTGGTCCTCTATCATCCAATGCTTGTCAATTAAGATGAGAAACGTGTGAGCTTCGTCAATGATGTAGTTCGTTTGAGCTGAAAAGTGACTGCCCTTACCTGAAACGAAGTCTTGCTTGTTGGAAGACATAGAGCCTGGGATTTAACTCCTTTTCTGAAGGGAAACACACAGCATAGTTTTTATCCATGGATCACACTCTGCTTTAGAGCGAGAAGCATGGTCTTGCTTTCTAAAGTCTCTAAGACAGCAGGAAACGTGAGTGTGCTGGGAACAAAGAACGGTGTTTCCTACACATACGGAACATATCTACTCCAACTCTGCTTCTGAAACTGATACAAAGCACTGGTCCTCCAACATCCAATGCTTGTCAGTTCAGATGAGAAACGTGTGAGCTTCGTGAACGATGTAGTTCCTTTGAGCAGAAAATTGACTACACTTACCTGAAACGAAGTCTTGCTTGTTGGGAGACACAGAGCATGGGATTTAACTCCATTTCTGAAGTGAAACACACAGCATAGTCTCATCTATGGATCACAATCTGCTTTAGAGCGAGAAGCACGTTCTTGCTTTCTAGAGTCTCTAAGACAGCAGGAAACGTGAGGGTGCCCAGAACAAAAGATCAGGGTTACCTACACATATGGATCATATGTAGTCCAACTCTGCTTCTGAAACTGATACAAAGCACTGACCCTCTAACATCCAATGCTTGTCAGTTAAGATGAGAAACGCGTGAGCTCAGTGAACGATGTAGTGTGTTTGAGCAGAAAAGTGACTGCCCTTACCTGAAACGAAGTCTTGCTTGTAGGGAGAATCAGAGCCTGGGATTTAACTCCTTTTCTGAGGTGAAACACACCGCATAGTTTTCATCCATGGATCACACTCTGCTTTAGAACGAGAAGCACGCTCTTGCTTTATAGAGTCTCTAAGACAGCAGGAAACGTGAGTGTGCTGAGAACAAAAGAACGGTGTTTCCTACACATATGGACCATATCTAGTCCAAATCTGCTTCTTAAACTGATACAAAGCACTGGTCCTCTAACATCCAATGCTTGTCAATTAAGATGAGAAACGTGTGAGCTTCGTCAATGATGTAGTTCGTTTGAGCTGAAAAGTGACTGCCCTTACCTGAAACGAAGTCTTGCTTGTTGGAAGACATAGAGCCTGGGATTTAACTCCTTTTCTGAAGGGAAACACACAGCATAGTTTTTATCCATGGATCACACTCTGCTTTAGAGCGAGAAGCATGGTCTTGCTTTCTAAAGTCTCTAAGACAGCAGGAAACGTGAGTGTGCTGGGAACAAAGAACGGTGTTTCCTACACATACGGAACATATCTACTCCAACTCTGCTTCTGAAACTGATTCAAAGCACTGGTCCTCCAACATCCAATGCTTGTCAGTTCAGATGAGAAACGTGTGAGCTTCGTGAACGATGTAGTTCCTTTGAGCAGAAAATTGACTACACTTACCTGAAACGAAGTCTTGCTTGTTGGGAGACACAGAGCATGGGATTTAACTCCATTTCTGAAGTGAAACACACAGCATAGTCTCATCTATGGATCACAATCTGCTTTAGAGCGAGAAGCACGTTCTTGCTTTCTAGAGTCTCTAAGACAGCAGGAAACGTGAGGGTGCCCAGAACAAAAGATCAGGGTTACCTACACATATGGATCATATGTAGTCCAACTCTGCTTCTGAAACTGATACAAAGCACTGACCCTCTAACATCCAATGCTTGTCAGTTAAGATGAGAAACGCGTGAGCTCAGTGAACAATGTAGTGTGTTTGAGCAGAAAAGTGACTGCCCTTACCTGAAACGAAGTCTTGCTTGTAGGGAGAATCAGAGCCTGGGATTTAACTCCTTTTCTGAGGTGAAACACACCGCATAGTTTTCATCCATGGATCACACTCTGCTTTAGAACGAGAAGCACGCTCTTGTTTTCTAGACTCTCTAAGACAGCAGGAAACGTGAGTGTGCTGAGAACAAAAGTACGGTGTTTCCTACACATAGGGACCATATCTAGTCCAGTTCTTCTTCTGAAACTGATACAAAGCACTGGTCCTCTAACATCCAATGCTTGTCAGTTAAGATGAGAAACGTGTGAGCTTCGTGAACTATGTAGTTCGTTTGAGCAGAAAAGTGAATGCCATTACCTGAAACGAAGTCTTGCTTGGAGGAAGACTCAGAGCCTGGGATTTAACACCATTTCTGAAGTGAAACACACAGCGTAGTTCTCATCCATGGATCACACTCTGCTTTAGAGCAAGGAGCAAACTCTTGCTTTCTAGACTCTCTAAGACAGCAAGAAATCTGAGTGTGCCCAGAACAAAAGAACGGTGTTTCCTACACATACGGACTATATGTAGTCCAAAACTTATTCTGAAACTGATTGAATGCACTGGTCCTCTAACATCCAATGCTTTTCAGTTAAGATGAGAAACGTGTGAGCTTCGTGAAAGATGTAGTTCGTTTGAGCAGAAAAGTGACTGCTCTTACCTGAAACGAAGTCTTGCTTGTAGGAAGACTCAGAGCCTGGGATTTACTCCATTGCTGAAGTGAAACACCCAGCATAGCTCTCATCCATGGATCACACTCTGCTTTAGAGCAAGAACCACACTCTTGATTTCTAGAGTCTCTAAGACAGCAGGAAATCTGAGTGTGCCCAGAACAAAAGAACGGTGTTTCCTACACATACTGACTATATGTAGTCCAAATCTTCTTTTGAAACTGACACAGTGCCCTGGTCCTCTAACATCCAATGCTTGTCAGTTAAGATGAGAAACGTGTGAGCTTCGTGAACGATGTAGTTCCTTTGAGCAGAAATGTGACTGCCCTTACCTGAAACGAAGTCTTGCTTGTAGGGAGACTCAGAGCATGGGATTTAACTCCATTTCTGAAGGCAAACACACAGCATAGTTCTCATCCATGGATCACACTCTGCTTTAGAGCGAGAAGCACGCTCTTGCTTTCTAGAGTCTCTAAGACAGCAGGAAACGTGAGTGTGCTGAGAACAAAAGAACGGTGTTTCCTACACATACGGACCATATCTAGTCCAATTCTTCTTCTGAAACTGATACAAAGCACTGGTCCTCTAACATCCAATGCTTGTCAATTAAGATGAGAAACGTGTGAGCTTCGTGAACGATGAAGTTCGTTTGAGCGGAAAACTGATTGCCCTTACCTGAAACGAAGTCTTGCTTGTAGGAAGACTCAGAGCCTGGGATTTAATTCCATTTCTGAAGTGAAACTCACAGCAGTGTTCTCATCCATTAATCACACTCTGCTTTAGAACAAGAAGCACGGTCTTGCTTTCTAGAGTCTCTAAGACAGCAGGAAACGTGAGTTTGCTGAGAACAAAAGAACGGTGTTTCCTACACATACAGACCATATCTAGTCCAACTCTGCTTCTGAAACTGATACAATGCACTGGTCCTCTAACATCCAATGCTTGTCTGTTAAGATGAGAAACGTGTGAGCTCCGTGAAATATGTAGTTCGTTTGAGCTGAAAAGTGACTGCCCTTACCTGAAACGAAGTCTTGCTTGTTGGAAGACATAGAGCCTGGGATTTAACTCCTTTTCTGAAGGGAAACACACAGCATAGTTTTTATCCATGGATCACACTCTGCTTTAGAGCGAGAAGAATGGTCTTGCTTTCTAAAGTCTCTAAGACAGCAGGAAACGTGAGTGTGCTGGGAACAAAGAACGGTGTTTCCTACACATACGGAACATATCTACTCCAACTCTGCTTCTGAAACTGATACAAAGCACTGGTCCTCCAACATCCAATGCTTGTCAGTTCAGATGAGAAACGTGTGAGCTTCGTGAACGATGTAGTTCCTTTGAGCAGAAAATTGACTACACCTACCTGAAACGAAGTCTTGCTTGTTGGGAGACACAGAGCATGGGATTTAACTCCATTTCTGAAGTGAAACACACAGCATAGTCTCATCTATGGATCACAATCTGCTTTAGAGCGAGAAGCACGTTCTTGCTTTCTAGAGTCTCTAAGACAGCAGGAAACGTGAGGGTGCCCAGAACAAAAGATCAGGGTTACCTACACATATGGATCATATGTAGTCCAACTCTGCTTCTGAAACTGATACAAAGCACTGACCCTCTAACATCCAATGCTTGTCAGTTAAGATGAGAAACGCGTGAGCTCAGTGAACGATGTAGTTTGTTTGAGCAGAAAAGTGACTGCCCTTACCTGAAACGAAGTCTTGCTTGTAGGGAGAATCAGAGCCTGGGATTTAACTCCTTTTCTGAAGTGAAACACACCGCATAGTTTTCATCCATGGATCACACTCTGCTTTAGAACGAGAAGCACGCTCTTGTTTTCTAGACTCTCTAAGACAGCAGGAAACGTGAGTGTGCTGAGAACAAAAGTACGGTGTTTCCTACACATAGGGACCATATCTAGTCCAGTTCTTCTGAAACTGATACAAAGCACTGGTCCTCTAACATCCAATGCTTGTTAGTTAAGATGAGAAACGTGTGAGCTTCGTGAACTATGTAGTTCGTTTGAGCAGAAAAGTGACTGCCATTACCTGAAACGAAGTCTTGCTTGGAGGAAGACTCAGAGCCTGGGATTTAACACCATTTCTGAAGTGAAACACACAGCGTAGTTCTCATCCATGGATCACACTCTGCTTTAGAGCAAGGAGCACACTCTTGCTTTCTAGACTCTCTAAGACAGCAAGAAATCTGAGTGTGCCCAGAACAAAAGAACGGTGTTTCCTACACATACGGACTATATGTAGTCCAAAACTTATTCTGAAACTGATTGAATGCACTGGTCCTCTAACATCCAATGCTTGTCAGTTAAGATGAGAAACGTGTGAGCTTCGTGAAAGATGTAGTTCGTTTGAGCAGAAAAGTGACTGCCCTTACCTGAAACGAAGTCTTGCTTGTAGGAAGACTCAGAGCCTGGGATTTACTCCATTGCTGAACTGAAACACCCAGCATAGTTCTCATCCATGGATCACACTCTGCTTTAGAGCAAGAAGCACACTCTTGATTTCTAGAGTCTCTAAGACAGCAGGAAATCTGAGTGTGCCCAGAACAAAAGAACGGTGTTTCCTACACATACTGACTATATGTAGTCCAAAACTTCTTCTGAAACTGACACAATGCACTGGTCCTCTAACATCCAATGCTTGTCAGTTAAGATGAGAAACGTGTGAGCTTCGTGAACGATGTAGTTCATTTGAGCATAAAAGTGACTGCCCTCACCTGAAACGAAGTCTTGCTTGTAGGGAGACTCAGAGTCTGGGATATAACTCCTTTTCTGAAGTGAAACACACAGAATAGTTTTCATCCATGGATCACACTCTGCTTTAGAGCGAGAAGCACGCTCTTGCTTTCTAGAGTCTCTAAGACAGCAGGAAACGTGTGTGTGCTGAGAACAAAAGAACAGTGTTTCCTACACATACGGACCATATCTAGTCCAAATCTGCTTCTTAAACTGATACAAAGCACTGGTCCTCTAACATCCAATGCTTGTCTGTTAAGATGAGAAACGTGTGAGCTTTGTGAACGATATAGTTCCTTTGAACTTAAAAGTGACTGCTCTTACCTGAAAAGAAGTCTTGCTTGTAGGAAGACACAGAGAGTGGGATTTAAGTCCATTTCTGAAGGGAAACACACAGCATAGTTCTCATCCATGGATCACACTCTGCTTTAGAGCAAGAAGCACACTCTTACTTTCTAGAGTCTCTAAGAGAGCAGGAAATCTGAGTGTGCCCAGAACAAAAGAACGGTGTTTCCTACACATACAGACTATATGTAGTCGAAAATTTCTTCTGAAACTGATACAATGCACTGGTACTCTAACATCCAATGCTTGTCAGTTAAGATGAGAAACGTGTGAGGTTCGTCAAAGATGTAGTTCGTTTGAGCAGAAAAGTGACTGCCCTTACCTGAAACGAAGTCTTGCTTGTAGGGAGACTCAGAGCCTGGGATTTAACTCCTTTTCTGAAGTGAAACACACAGCATAGTTTTCATCCATGGATTACACTCTGCTTTAGAACGAGAAGCACGCTCTTGCTTTATAGAGTCTCTAAGACAGCAGGAAACGTGAGTGTGCTGAGAAAAAGAACGGTGTTTCCTACACATACGGACCATATCTAGTCCAAAGCTGCTTCTGAAACTGATACAAAGCACTGGTCCTCTAACATCCAATGCTTGTCAGTTAAGACGAGAAACGTGTGAGCTTCGTGAAAGATGTAGTTCGTTTGAGCAGAAAAGTGACTGCCATTACCTGAAACGAACTCTTGCTTGTAGGAAGACTCAGAGCCTGGGATTTAACTCCATTTCTGAAGTGAAACACACAGCATAGTTCTCATCCATTGATCACACTCTGCTTTAGAGCAAGAAGCACACTCTTGCTTTCTAGATTCTCTAAGACAGCAGGATATCTGAGTGTGCCCAGAACAAAAGAACGGTGTTTCCTACACATACGGACTATATGTAGTCCAAAACTTCTTCTGAAACTGATTGAATGCACTGGTCCTCTAACATCCAATGCTTGTCAGTTAAGATGAGAAACGTGTGAGCTTCGTGAACAATGTAGTTCATTTGAGCAGAAAAGTGACTGCCCTCACCTGAAACGAAGTCTTGCATGTAGGGAGACTCAGAGTCTGGGATTTAACTCCTTTTCTGAAGTGAAACACACAGCATAGTTTTCATCCATGGATCACACTCTGCTTTAGAATGAGAAGCACGCTCTTGCTTTCTAGAGTCTCTAAGACAGCAGGAAACGTGAGTGTGCTGAGAACAAAAGAACAGTGTTTCCTACACATACGGACCATATCTAGTCCAAATCTGCTTCTTAAACTGATACAAACCACTGGTCCTCTAACATCCAATGCCTGTCTGTTAAGATGAGAAACGTGTGAGCTTTGTGAACGATATAGTTCCTTTGAACTGAAAAGTGACTGTTCTTTCCTGAAAAGAAGTCTTGCTTGTAGGAAGACACAGAGCCTGGGATTTAAGTCCATTTCTGAAGGGAAACACACAGCATAGTTCTCATCCATGGATCACACTCTGCTTTAGAGCAAGAATCACACTCTTATTTTCTAGAGTCTCTAAGACAGCAGGAAATCTGAGTGTGCCCAGAACAAAAGAACGGTGTTTCCTACACATACGGACTATATGTAGTCGAAAATTTCTTCTGAAACTGATAGAATGCCCTGGTCCTCTAACATCCAATGCTTGTCAGTTAAGATGAGAAACGTGTGAGCTCAGTGAAAGATGTAGTTCGTTTGAGCAGAAAAGTGACTGCCCTTACCTGAAACGAAGTCTTGCTTGTAGGGAGACTCAGAGCCTGGGATTTAACTCCTTTTCTGAAGTGAAACACACAGCATAGTTTTCATCCATGGATCACACTCTGCTTTAGAAGGAAAAGCACACTCTTGCTTTCTAGAGTCTCTAAGACAGCAGGAAACGTGAGTGTGCTGAGAAAAAAAAAATGGTGTTTCCTACACAGACGGACCATATCTAGTCCAAATCTGCTTCTTAAACTGATACAAAGCACTGGTCCTCTAACATCCAATGCTTGTCTGTTAAGATGAGAAACGTGTGAGCTTCATGAACGATGTAGTTCGTTTGAGCAGAAAAGTGACTGCCCTTACCTGAATGGAAGTCTTGCTTGTAGGAAGACTCAGAGCCTGGGATTTAACTCCATTTCTTAAGTGAAACACACAGCAGTGTTCTCATCCATTGATGATCCTCTGCTTTAGAGCAAGAAGCACACTCTTGCTTTCTAGAATCTCTAAAACAGCAGGATATCTGAGTGTGCCCAGAACAAAAGAACGGTGTTTCCTACACATACGGACTATATGTAGTCCAAAACTTCTTCTGAAACTGATTGAATGCACTGGTCCTCTAACATCCAATGCTTGTCAGTTAAGATGGGAAACGTGTGAGCTTCGTGAACGATGTAGTTCTTTTGAGCTGAAAAGTGACTGCCCTTACCTGAAACGAAGTCTTGCCTGTAGGAAGACACAGAGCAAGGGATTTAACTCCATTTCTGAAGGGAAACACACAGCATAGTTCTCATCCATGGATCACACTCTGCTTTAGAGCGAGAATCACGCTCTTGCTTTCTAGAGTCTCTAAGACAGCAGGAAATGTGAGTGTGCTGAGAACAAAAGAACGGTGTTTCCTACACATACGGACCATATCTAGTCCAACTCATCTTCTGAAACTGATACAAAGCACTGACCCACTAACATCCAATGCTTGTCATTTAAGATGGGAAACGTGGGAGCTTCATGAAAGATGTAGTTACTTTGAGCAGAAAAATGACAGCCCTTACCTGAATTGAAGTCTTGCTTGTAGGAAGACTCAGAGCCTGGGATTTAACTCCATTTCTGAAGTAAAACACACAGCAGTGTAATCATCCATTGATCACACTCTGCTTTGGAACAAGAAGCACACTCTTGCTTTCTAGAGTCTCTAAGACAGCAGGAAATCTGAGTGTGCCCAGAACAAAAGAACGGAGTTTCCTACACATACGGACTATATGTAGTCCAAAACTTCTTCTGAAACTGATAGAATGCACTGGTCCTCTAACATCCAATGCTTGTCAGTTAAGATGAGAAACGTGTGAGCTTCGTGAAATATGTAGTTCGTTTGAGCAGAAAAGTGACTGCCCTCACCTGAAACGAAGTCTTGCTTGTAGGGAGACTCAGAGCCTGGGATTTAACTCCTATTCTGAAGTGAAACACACAGCATAGTTTTCATCCATGGATCAAACTCTGCTTTTAATGAGAAGCACGCTCTTGCTTTCTAGAGTCTCTAAGACAGCAGGAAACGTGAGTGTGCTGACAACAAAAGAAAAGTGTTTCCTACACATACGGACCATATCTAGTCCAAATCTGCTTCTTAAACTGAAACAAAGCACTGGTCCTCTAACATCCAATGCTTGTCTGTTAAGATGAGAAACGTGTGAGCTTTGTGAATGATATAGTTCCTTTGAACTGAAAAGTGACTGCTCTTTCCTGAAAAGAAGTCTTGCTAGTAGGAAGACACAGAGCCTGGTATTTAAGTCCATTTCTGAAGGGAAACACACAGCATAGTTCTCATCCATGGATCACACTCTGCTTTAGAGCAAGAAGCACACTCTTACTTTCTAGAGTCTCTAAGACAGCAGGAAATCTGAGTGTGCCCAGAGCAAAAGAACGGTGTTTCCTACACATACGGACTATATGTAGTCGAAAATTTCTTCTGAAACTGATAGAATGCACTGGTCCTCTAACATCCAATGCTTGTCAGTTAAGATGAGAAACGTGTGAGCTCAGTGAAAGATGTAGTTCGTTTGAGCAGAAAAGTGACTGCCCTTACCTGAAACGAAGTCTTGCTTGTAGGGAGACTCAGAGCCTGGGATTTAACTCCTTTTCTGAAGTGAAACACACAGCATAGTTTTCATCCATGGATCACACTCTGCTTGAGAAGGAGAAGCACACTCTTGCTTTCTAGAGTCTGTAACACAGCAGGAAACGTGAGTGTGCTGAGAAAAAAAACGGTGTTTCCTACACAGACGGACCATATCTAGTCCAAAGCTGCTTCTTAAACTGATACAAAGCACTGGTCCTCTAACATCCAATGCTTGTCGGTTAAGATGAGAAACGTGTGAGCTTCATGAACAATGTAGTTCGTTTGAGCAGAAAAGTGACTGCCCTTACCTGAATTGAAGTCTTGCTTGTAGGAAGACTCAGAGCCTGGGATTTAACTCCATTTCTGAAGTAAAACACACAGCAGTGTAATCATGCATTGATCACACTCTGCTATAGAACAAGAAGCACACGATTGCTTTCTAGAGTCTCTAATACAGCAGGAAACGTGATTTTGCTGAGAACAAAAGAACGGTGTTTCCTACATATACGGACATTATATAGTCCAACTCTGCTTCTGAAACTGATACCAAGCACTGCTCCTCTAACATCCAATGCTTGTATGTTAAGGTGAGAAACGTGTGAGCTTCGTGAACGATGTAGTTCGTTTGAGCTGAAAAGTGACTGCCCTTACCTGAAACGAAGTCTTGCTTGTAGGAAGACTCAGAGCCTGGGATTTAACTCCATTTCTGAAGGCAAACACACAGCATAGTTCTCATCCATGGATCACACTCTGCTTTAGAGCGAGAAGCACGCCCTTGCTTTCTAGATTCTCTAAGACAGCAGGAAACGTGAGTGTGCTGAGAACAAAAGAACGGTGTTTCCTACACTTATGGACCATATCTAGTCCAACTCTGCTTCTGAAACTGATACAAAGCACTGGTCCTCTAACATCCAATGCTTGTCAGTTAAGATGAGAAACATGTGAGCTTCTGGAACGATGTAGTTCGTTCGAGCCGAAAAGTGACTGCCCTTACCTGAAACGAAGTCTTGCTTGGAGGAAGACTCAGAGCCTGGGATTTAACTCCATTTCTGAAGGGAAACACACAGCATAGTTCTCATCCATGGATCACACTCTGCTTTAGAGCGAGAAGCACGCTCTTGCTTTCTAAAGTCTCTAAGACAGCAGGAAATCTGAGTGTGCCCAGAACAAAAGAACGGTGTTTCCTATACATACGGACTAAATGTAGTCCAAAACTTCTTCTGAAACTGATACAATGCACAGGTCCTCTAACATCCAATGCTTGTCAGTTAAGATGATAATCGTGTGATCTTCGTTAACGATGTAGTTCGTTTGAGCAGAAAAGTGACTGCCCTTACCTGAATTGAAGTCTTGCTTGTAGAAAGACTCAGAGCCTGGGATTTAACTCCATTTCTGAAGTGAAACACACAGCAGTGTTCTCATCCATTGGTGACACTCTGCTTTAGAACAAGAAGCACGCTCTTGCTTTCTAGAGTCTCTAACACAGCAGGAAACGTGAGTGTGCTGAGAACAAAAGATCGGTGTTTCCTACACATACAGACCATATCTAGTCCAACTCTGCTTCTGAAACTGATACAAAGCACTGACCCACTAACATCCAATGCTTTTCAGTTAAGATGGGAAACGTGTGAGCTTCATGAACGATGTAGTTACTTTAAGCAGATAAATGACAGCCCTTACCTGAATTGAAGTCTTGCTTGTAGGAAGACTCAGAGCCTGGGATTTAACTCCATTTCTGAAGTAAAACACACAGCAGTGTAATCATGCATTGATCACACTCTGCTTTAGAACAAGAAGCACACTCTTGCTTTCTAGAGTCTCTAATACAGCAGGAAACGTGATTTTGCTGAGAACAAAAGAACGGTGTTTCCTACATATACAGACGTTATATAGTCCAACTCTGCTTCTGAAACTGATACCAAGCACTGCTCCTCTAACATCCAATGCTTGTCTGTTAAGGTGAGAAACGTGTGAGCTTCGTGAACGATGTAGTTCGTTTGAGCTGAAAAGTGACTGCCCTTACCTGAAACGAAGTCTTGCTTGTAGGAAGACTCAGAGCCTGGGATTTAACTCCATTTCTGAAGTAAAACACACAGCAGTGTAATCATCCATTGATCACACTCTGCTTTAGAACAAGAAGCACGCTCTTGCCTTCTAGAGTCTCTAAGACAGCAGGAAACGTGATTTTGCTGAGAACAAAAGAACAGTGTTTCCTACATATACGGACCATATCTAGTCCAACTCTTCTTGTGAAACTGATACCAAGCACTGGTCCTCTAACATCCAATGCTTGTCAGTTAAGATGAGAAACGTGTGAGCTTCGTGAACGATGTAGTTCGTTTGAGCAGAAAAGTGACTGACATTACCTGAAACGTAGTCTTGCTTGGAGGAAGACTCAGAGCATGGGATTTAACACCATTTCTGAAGTGAAACACACAGCGTAGTTCTCATCCATGGATCACACTCTGCTTTAGAGCAAGGAGCACACTCTTGATTTCTAGAGTCTCTAAGACAGCAGGAAATCTGAGTGTGCCCAGAACAAAAGAACGGTGTTTCCTACACATACTGACTATATGTATTCCAAAACTTCTTCTGAAACTGATTGAATGCACTGGTCCTCTAACATCCAATGCTTGTCAGTTAAGATGAGAAACGTGTGAGCTTCGCGAAAGATGTAGTTCGTTTGAGCAGAAAAGTGACTGCCCTTACCTGAAACGAAGTCTTGCTTGTAGGAAGACTCAGAGCCTGGGATTTACTCCATTGCTGAAGTGAAACACACAGCATAGTTCTCATCCATGGATCACACTCTGCTTTAGAGCAAGAAGCACACTCTTGATTTCTAGAGTCTCTAAGACAGCAGGAAATCTGAGTGTGCCCAGAACAAAAGAACGGAGTTTCCTACACATACTGAATATATGTAGTCCAAATCTTCTTTTGAAACTGACACAATGCACTGGTCCTCTAACATCCAATGCTTGTCAGTTAAGATGAGAAACGTGTGAGCTTCGTGAACGATGTAGTTCCTTTGAGCAGAAATGTGACTGCCCTTACCTGAAACGAAGTCTTGCTTGTAGGGAGACTCAGAGCATGGGATTTAACTCCATTTCTGAAGGCAAACACACAGCATAGATCTCATCCATGGATCACACTCTGCTTTAGAGCGAGAAGCACGCTCTTGCTTTCTAGAGTCTCTAAGACAGCAGGAAACGTGAGTGTGCTGAGAACAAAAGAACGGTGTTTCCTACACATACGGACCATATCTAGTCCAATTCTTCTTCTGAAACTGATACAAAGCACTGGTCCTCTAACATCCAATGCTTGTCAATTAAGATGAGAAACGTGTGAGCTTCGTGAACGATGAAGTTCCTTTGAGCGGAAAACTCTTTGCCCTTCCCTGAAACGAAGTCTTGCTTGTAGGAAGACTCAGAGCCTGGGATTTAATTCCATTTCTGAAGTGAAACTCACAGCAGTGTTCTCGTCCATTAATCACACTCTGCTTTAGAACAAGAAGCACGCTATTGCTTTCTAGAGTCTCTAAGACAGCAGGAAACGTGAGTGTGCTGAGAACAAAAGAACGGTGTTTCCTACACATATGGACCGTATCTAGTCCAACTCTTCTTCTGAAACTGATACAAAGCCCTGGTCCTCTAACATCCAATGCTTGTCAATTAAGATGAGAAACGTGTGAGGTTCGTGAAAGATGTAGTTCGTTTGAGCAGAAAAGTGACTGCCATTACCTGAAATGAACTCTTGCTTGTAGGAAGACTCAGAGCCTGGGATTTAACTCCATTTCTGAAGTGAAACACACAGCGTAGTTCTCATCCATTGATCACACTCTGCTTTAGAGCAAGAAGCACACTCTTGCTTTCTAGAGTCTCTAAGACAGCAGGATATCTGAGTGTGCCCAGAAAAAAAGAACGGTGTTTCCTACACCTACGGACTATATGTATTCCAAAACTTCTTCTGAAACTGATTGAATGCACTGGTCCTCTAACATCCAATGCTTGTCAGTTAAGATGAGAAACGTGTGAGCTTCGTGAACGATGTAGTTCATTTGAGCAGAAAAGTGACTGCCCTCACCTGAAACGAAGTCTTGCTTGTAGGGAGACTCAGAGTCTGTGATATAACTCCTTTTCTGAAGTGAAACACACAGAATAGTTTTCATCCATGGATCACACTCTGCTTTAGAGCGAGAAGCACGCTCTTGCTTTCTAGAGTCTCTAAAGCAGCAGGAAACGTGTGTGTGCTGAGAACAAAAGAACAGTGTTTCCTACACATACGGACCATATCTAGTCCAAATCTGCTTCTTAAACTGATACAAAGCACTGGTCCTCTAACATCCAATGCTTGTCTGTTAAGATGAGAAACGTGTGAGCTTTGTGAACGATATAGTTCCTTTGAACTTAAAAGTGACTGCTCTTACCTGAAAAGAAGTCTTGCTTGTAGGAAGACACAGAGAGTGGGATTTAAGTCCATTTCTGAAGGGAAACACACAGCATAGTTCTCATCCATGGATCACATTCTGCTTTAGAGCAAGGAGCACAGTCTTACTTTCTAGAGTCTCTAAGAGAGCAGGAAATCTGAGTGTGCCCAGAACAAAAGAACGGTGTTTCCTACACATACGGACTATATGTAGTCGAAAATTTCTTCTGAAACTGATACAATGCACTGGTCCTCTAACATCCAATGCTTGTCAGTTAAGATGAGAAACGTGTGAGGTTCGTCAAAGATGTAGTTCATTTGAGCAGAAAAGTGACTGCCCTTACCTGAAACGAAGTCTTGCTTGTAGGGAGACTCAGAGCCTGGGATTTAACTCCTTTTCTGAAGTGAAACACACAGCATAGTTTTCATCCATGGATCACACTCTGCTTTAGAACGAGAAGCACGCTCTTGCTTTCTAGAGTCTCTAAGACAGCAGGAAACGTGAGTGTGCTGAGAACAAAAGAACAGTGTTTCCTACACATACGGACCATATCTAGTCCAAATCTGCTTCTTAAACTGATACAAAGCACTGGTCCTCTAACATCCAATGCTTGTCTGTTAAGATGAGAAACGTGTGAGCTTCATGAACGATGTAGTTCGTTTGAGCAGAAAAGTGACTGCCCTTACCTGAATGGAAGTCTTGCTTGTAGGAAGACTCAGAGCCTGGGATTTAACTCCATTTCTGAAGTGAAACACACAGCAGTGTTCTCATCCATTGATGACCCTCTGCTTTAGAGCAAGAAGCACACTCTTGCTTTCTAGAGTCTCTAACACAGCAGGAAACGTGAGTGTGCTGAGAAAAAAAAACGGTGTTTCCTACACATACGGACCATATGTAGTCCAAAACTTCTTCTGAAACTGATTGAATGCATTGGTCCTCTAACATCCAATGCTTGTCAGTTAAGGTGAGAAACGTGTGAGCTTCATGAACAATGTAGTTCGGTTGAGCAGAAAAGTGACTGCCCTTACCTGAATTGAAGTCTTGTTTGTAGGAAGACTCAGAGCCTGGGATTTAACTCCATTTCTGAAGTAAAACACACAGCAGTGTATTCATGCATTGATCACACTCTGCTTTAGAACAAGAAGCACACGCTTGCTTTCTAGAGTCTCTAATACAGCAGGAAACGTGATTTTGCTGAGAACAAAAGAACGGTTTTTCTTACATATACGGACATTATATAGTCCAACTCTGCTTCTGAAACTGATACCAAGCACTGCTCCTCTAACATCCAATGCTTGTCTGTTAAGGTGAGAAACGTGTGAGCTTCGTGAACGATGTAGTTCGTTTGAGCTGAAAAGTGACTGCCCTTACCTGAAACGAAGTCTTGCTTGTAGGAAGACTCAGAGCCTGGGATTTAACTCCATTTCTGAAGGCAAACACACAGCATAGTTCTCATCCATGGATCACACTCTGCTTTAGAGCGAGAAGCACGCCCTTGCTTTCTAGAGTCTCTAAGACAGCAGGAAACGTGAGTGGGCTGAGAACAAAAGAACGGTGTTTCCTACACTTATGGACCATATCTAGTCCAACTCTGCTTCTGAAACTGATACAAAGCACTGGTCCTCTAACATCCAATGCTTGTCAGTTAAGATGAGAAACGTGTGAGCTTCTGGAACGATGTAGTTCGTTCGAGCCGAAAAGTGACTGCCCTTACCTGAAACGAAGTCTTGCTTGGAGGAAGACTCAGAGCCTGGGATTTAACTCCATTTCTGAAGGGAAACACACAGCATAGTTCTCATCCATGGATCACACTCTGCTTTAGAGCGAGAAGCACGCTCTTGCTTTCTAAAGTCTCTAAGACAGCAGGAAATCTGAGTGTGCCCAGAATAAAAGAACGGTGTTTCCTATACATACAGACTATATGTAGTCCAAAACTTCTTCTGAAACTGATACAATGCACAGGTCCTCTAACATCCAAAGCTTGTCAGTTAAGATGATAATCGTGTGATCTTCGTGAACGATGTAGTTCGTTTGAGCAGAAAAGTGACTGCCCTTACCTGAAACGAAGTCTTGCCTGTAGGAAGACACAGAGCAAGGGATTTAACTCCATTTCTGAAGGGAACACACAGCATAGTTCTCATCCATGGATCACACTCAGCTTTAGAGCGAGAAGCACGCTCTTTCTTTCTAGAGTCTCTAAGACAGCAGGAAACGTGAGTGTGCTGAGAACAAAAGAACGGTGTTTCCTACACATACGGACCATATCTAGTCCAACTCATCTTCTGAAACTGATACAAAGCACTGACCCACTAACATCCAATGCTTGTCATTTAAGATGGGAAACGTGGGAGCTTCATGAAAGATGTAGTTACTTTGAGCAGAAAAATGACAGCCCTTACCTGAATTGAAGTCTTGCTTGTAGGAAGACTCAGAGCCTGGGATTTAACTCCATTTCTGAAGTAAAACACACAGCAGTGTAATCATCCATTGATCACACTCTGCTTTGGAACAAGAAGCACACTCTTGCTTTCTAGAGTCTCTAATACAGCAGGAAACGTGATTTTGCTGAGAACAAAAGAACGGTGTTTCCTACACATACGGACATTATATAGTCCAACTCTGCTTCTGAAACTGATACAAAGCACTGGTCCTCTAACATCCAATGCTTGTCTGTTAAGGTGAGAAACGTGTGAGCTTCGTGAACGATGTAGTTCGTTTGAGCTGAAAAGTGACTGCCCTTACCTGAAACGAAGTCTTGATTGTAGGAAGACTCAGAGCCTGGGATTTAACTCCATTTCTGAAGGCAAACACACAGCATAGTTCTCATCCATGGATCACACTCTGCTTTAGAGCGAGAAGCACGCTCTTGCTTACTAGAGTCTCTAAGACAGCAGGAAACGTGAGTGTGCGGAGAACAAAAGAATGGAGTTTCCTACACTTATGGACCATATCTAGTCCAACACTGCTACTGAAACTGATACAAAGCACTGGTCCTCTAACATCCAATGCTTGTCAGTTAAGATGAGAAACGTGTGAGCTTCTGGAACGATGTAGTTTGTCTGAGCAGAAAAGTGATTGCCCTTACCTGAAACGAAGTCTTGCTTGGAGGAAGACTCAGAGCCTGGGATTTAACTCCATTTCTGAAGTGAAACACACAGCGTAGTTCTCATCCATGGATCACACTCTGCTTTAGAGCAAGAAGCACACTCTTGCTTTCTAGAGTCTCTAAGACAGCAGGAAATCTGAGTGTGCCCAGAACAAAAGAACGGAGTTTCCTACACAAACGGACTATATGTAGTCCAAAACTTCTTCTGAAACTGATAGAATGCACTGGTCCTCTAACATCCAATGCTTGTCAGTTAAGATGAGAAACGTGTGAGCTTCGTGAAATATGTAGTTTGTTTGAGCAGAAAAGTGACTGCCCTCACCTGAAACGAAGTCTTGCTTGTAGGGAGACTCAGAGCCTGGGATTTAACTCCTTTTCTGAAGTGAAACACACAGCATAGTTTTCATCCATGGATCACACTCTGCTTTAGAACGAGAAGCACGCTCTTGCTTTCTAGAGTCTCTAAGACAGCAGGAAACGTGAGTGTGCTGACAACAAAAGAACAGTGTTTCCTACACATACGGACCATATCTAGTCCAAATCTGCTTCTTAAACTGATACAAAGCACTGGTCCTCTAACATCCAATGCTTGTCTGTTAAGATGAGAAACGTGTGAGCTTTGTGAATGATATAGTTCCTTTGAACTGAAAAGTGACTGCCCTTACCCGAAAAGAAGTCTTGCTTGTAGGAAGACACAGAGCCTGGGATTTAAGTGCATTTCTGAAGGGAAACATACAGCATAGTTCTCATCCATGGATCACGCTCTGCTTTAGACCGAGAAGCACACTCTTGCTTTCTAGAGTCTCTAATACAGCAAGAAATCTGAGTTTGCCCAGAACAAAAGAACGGTGTTTCCTACACATAGGGACCATATGTAGAAATCTGCTTCTGAAACTGATACAAAGCACTGACCCTCTAACATCCAATGCTTGTCAGTTAAGATGGGAAACGTGTGAGCTTCATGAACGATGTAGTTCGTTTGTGCAGAAAAGTGACTGCCCTTACCTGAATTGAAATCTTGCTAGTAGGAAGACTCAGAGCCTGGGATTTAACTCCATTTCTGAAGAAAACACACTGCAGTGTAATCATCCATTGATGACACTCTGCTTTAGAACAAGAAGCACGCTCTTGCTTTCTAGAGTATCTAACACAGCAGGAAACATGAGTGTGCTGAGAACAAAAGAACGGTGTTTCCTACACATACGGACCATATCTAGTCCAACTCTGCTTCTGAAACTCATACAAAGCACTGGTCCTCTAACATCCAATGCTTGTCTGTTAAGATGGGAAACGTGTGAGCTTCATGAACGATGTAGTTCGTTTGAGCACAAAAGAGACTGCCCTTACCTTAAATGAAGTCTTGCTGGTAGGAAGACTCAGAGCCTGGGATTTAACTCCATTTCTGAATTGAAACACACAGCAGTGTTCTCATCCATTGATCACACCCTGCTTTAGAACAAGAAGCACGCTCTTGCGTTCTAGAGTCTCTAAGAGAGCAGGAAACGTGAGTGTGCTGACAACAAAAGAACGGTGTTTCCTACACATACGGGCCATATCTAGTCCAACTCTGCTTCTGAAACTGATACAAAGCACTGGTCCTCTAACATCCAATGCTTGTCAGTTAAGATGGGAAACGTGTGAGCTTCATGAACGATGTAGTTCGTTTGAGCAGAAAAGTGACTGTCCTTACCTGAAACTAAGTCTTGCTTGTACGAAGAATCAGAGCCTGGGATTTAACTCCATTTCTTAAGAGAAACACACAGCATAGTTCTCATCCATGGATCACTCTCTGCTTTAGAGTGAGAAGCACGCTCTTGCTTTTAGAGTCTCTAATATAGCAGGAAATCTGAGTGTGCCCAGAACAAAAGAACGGTGTTTCCTACATATACGGACCATATGTAGTCCAAATCTGCTTCTGAAACTGATACAATGCACTGGTCCTCTAACATCCAATGCTTGTCAGTTAAGATGAGAATCGTGCGATATTCGTTAACGATGTAGATCGTTTGAGCAGAAAAGTGACAGCCCTTACCTGAAATGAAGTCTTGCTTGTAGGAAGACTCAGAGCCTGGGATTTAACTCCATTTCTGAAGTGAAACACACAGCAGTGTTCTCATCCATTGATGACACTCTGCTTTAGAACAAGAAGCACGCTCTTGCTTTCTAGAGTCTCTAAGACAGCAGGAAACGTGAGTGTGCTGAGAACAAAAGAACGGTGTTTCCTAAACATACGGACCATATCTAACCAACTCTGCTTCTTAAACTGATACAAAGCACTGGTCCTCTAACATCCAATGCTTGTCTGTTAAGGTGAGAAACGTGTGAGCTTCGTGAATGATGTAGTTCGTTTGAGCTGAAAATTGACTGCCCTTACCTGAAACGAAGTCTTGCTTGTAGGAAGACTCAGAGCCTGGGATTTAACTCCATTTCTGAAGGCAAACACACAGCATAGTTCTCATCCATGGATCACACTCTGCTTTAGAGCGAGAAGCACGCTCTTGCTTTCTAGAGTCTCTTAGACAGCAGGAAAGTGAGTGTGCTGAGAACAAAAGAACGGTGTTTCCTACACATACGGACCATATCTAGTCCAACTCTGCTTCTGAAACTGATACAAAGCACTGTTCCTCTAACATCCAATGCTTGTCAGTTAAGATGAGAAACGTGTGAGCTTCTGGAACGATGTAGTTCATTTGAGCAGAAAAGTGACTTCCCTTACCTGAAACGAAGTCTTGCTTGGAGGAAGACTCAGAGCCTGGGATTTAACTCCATTTCTGAAGGGAAACACACAGCGTAGTTCTCATCCATGGATCACACTCTGCTTTAGAGCAAGAAGTACACTCTTGCTTACTAGAGTCTCTAAGACAGCAGGAAACGTGATGGTGCCCAGAACAAAAGAACGGTGTTTCCTACACATACGGACTATATGTAGTCCAAAACTACTTCTGAACCAGATAGAATGCACTGGTCCTCTAACATCCAATGCTTGTCAGTTAAGATGAGAAATGTGTGAGCATCTGGAACGATGTAGTTCGTTTGAGCAGAAAAGTGACTGCCCTTACCTGAAACGAAGTCTTGCTTGGAGGAAGACTCAGAGCCTGGGATTTAACTCCTTTTCTGAAGTGAAACACACAGCGTAGTTCTCATCCATGGATAACACCCTGATTTAGAGCAAGAAGCACACTCTTGCTTTCTGGAGTCTCTAAGACAGCAGGAAATCTGAGTGTGCCCAGAACAAAAGAACGGTGTTTCCTACACATACGGACTATATGTAGTCCAAAACTTCTTCTGAAACTGATAGAATGCACTAGTCCTCTAACGTCCAATGCTTGTCAGTTAAGATGAGAAATGTGTGAGCTTCGTGAAAGATGTAGTTCGTTTGAGCAGAAAATTGACTGCCCTTACATGAAATGAAGTCTTGCTTGTAGGGAGACTCAGAGCCTGGGATTTAATTCCATTTCTGAAGTAAAACACACAGCAGTGTAATCATCCATTGATCACACTCTGCTTTATAACAAGAAGCACGCTCTTACTTTCTAGAGTCTCTAAAACAGCAGGAAACGTGATTTTGCTGAGAACAAAAGAACGGTGTTTCCTACACATACGGACCATATCTAGTTCAACTCTGCTTCTGAAACTGATACAAAGGACTGGTCCTCTAACATCCAATGCTTGTCAGTTAAGATGAGAAACGTGTGAGCTTTGTGAATGATGTAGTTCCTTTGAACTGAAAAGTGACTGCCCTTACCTGAAACGAAGTCTTGCTTGTAGTAAGACACAGAGCCTGGGATTTAACTCCATTTCTTAAGAGAAACACACAGCATAGTTCTCATCCATGGATCACACTCTGCTTTAGAGCGAGAAGCATGCTCTTGCTTTTAGAGTCTCTAATATAGCAGGAAATCTGAGTGTGCCCAGAACAAAAGAAAGGTGTTTCCTACATATACGGACCATTTTTAGTCCAAATCTGCTTCTGAAACTGATACAATGCACTGGTCCTCTAACATCCAATGCTTGTCAGTTAAGATGAGAAACGTGTGAGCTTCTGGAACGATGTAGTTCGTTTGAGCAGACAAGTGACTGCCCTTACCTGAAACGAAGTCTTGCTTGGAGGAAGACTCAGAGCCTGGGATTCAACCCAATTTCTGAAGTGAAACACACAGCGTAGTTCTCATCCATGGATCACACTCTGCTTTAGAGCAAGAAGCACACTCTTGCTTTCAGGAGTCTCTAAGACAGCAGGAAATATGAGTGTGCCCAGAACAAAAGAACGGTGTTTCCTACACATACGGACTATATGTAGTCCAAAACTTCTTCTGAAACTGATAGAATGCACTAGTCCTCTAACATCCAATGCTTGTCAGTTAAGATGAGAAACGTGTGAGCTTCGTGAAAGATGTAGTTCGTTTGAGCAGAAAAGTGACTGCCCTTACCTGAAACGAAATCTTGCTTGTAGGAAGACTCAGAGCCTGGGATTTAACTCCATTTCTGAAGGCAAACACACAGCATAGTTCTCATCCATGGATCACACTCTGCTTTAGAGCGAGAAGCACGCTCTTGCTTTCTAGAGTCTCTAAGACAGCAGGAAACGTGAGTGTGCTGAGAACAAAAGAACAGTGTTTCCTACACATACGGACCATATCTAGTCCAAATCTGGTTCTGAAACTGATACAAAGCACTGACCCTCTAACATCCAATGTTTGTCAGTTAAGTTGAGAAACGTGTGAGCTTTGTGAATGATGTAGTTCCTTTAAACTGAAAAGTGACTACCCTTACCTGAAACGAAGTCTTGCTTGTAGGAAGACACAGAGCCTGGGATTTAACTCCATTTCTAAAGGGAATCACACAGCATAGTATTCATCCATGGATCACACTGTGGTTAGAGCGAGAAGCACACTGTTGCTTTCTAGAGTCTCTAAGACAGCAGGAAATTTGAGTGTGCCCAGAACAATAGAACAATGTTTCCTACACATATGGACCATATCTAGTCCAACTCTGCTTCTGAAACTGATACAAAGCACTGTTCCTCTAACATCCAATGCTTGTCAGTTAAGATGAGAAACGTGTGAGCTTCGTGAAAGATGTAGTTCGTTTGAGCAGAAAAGTGACTGCCCTTACCTGAAGCGAAGTCTTGCATGGAGGAAGACTCAGAGCCTGGGATTTAACTCCATTTCTGAAGTGAAACACACAGCGTAGTTCTCATCCATGGATCACACTCTGCTTTAGAGCAAGAAGTATGCTCTTGCTTTCTAGAGTCTCTAACACAGCAGGAAACGTGATGGTGCCCAGAACAAAAGAACGGTGTTTCCTACACATACGGACTATATGTAGTCCAAAACTACTTCTGAAACAGATAGAATGCACTGGTCCTCTAACCTTCAATGCTTGTCAGTTAAGATGAGAAATGTGTGAGCTTCTGGAACGCTGTAGTTCGTTTGAGCAGAAAAGTGACTGCCCTTACCTGAAACGAAGTCTTGCTTGGAGGAAGACTCAGAACCTGGGATTTAACACCATTTCTGAAGTGAAACACACAGCGTAGTTCTCATCCATGGATAACACCCTGATTTAGAGCAAGAAGCACACTCTTGCTTTCTGGAGTCTCTAAGACTGCAGGAAATCTGAGTGTGCCCAGAGCAAAAGAACGATGTTTCCTACACATACGGACTATATGTAGTCCAAAACTTCATCTGAAACTGATAGAATGCACTAGTCCTCTAACATCCAATGCTTGTCAGTTAAGGTGAGAAACGTGTGAGCTTCGTGAAAGATGTAGTTCGTTTGAGGAGAAAAGTGACTGCCCTTACCTGAAATGAAGTCTTGCTTGTAGGGAGACTCAGAGCCTGGGATTTAACTCCGTTTCTGAAGTAAAACACACAGCAGTGTAATCATCGATTGATCACACTCTGCTTTATAACAAGAAGCACGCTCTTGCTTTCTAGAGTCTCTAAGACAGCAGGAAATGTGATTTTGCTGAGAACAAAAGAACGGTGTTTCCTACACATACGGACCATATCTAGTTCAACTCTGCTTCTGAAACTGATACAAAGGACTGGTCCTCTAACATCCAATGCTTGTCAGTTAAGATGAGAAACGTGTGTGCTTTGTGAATGATGTAGTTCCTTTGAACTGAAAAGTGACTGCCCTTACCTGAAACGAAGTCTTGCTTGTAGGAAGACTAAGAGCCTGGGATTTAACTAAATTTCTGAAGGCAAACACACAGCATAGTTCTCGTCCATGGATCACACTCTGCTTTAGAGCGAGAAGCACGTTCTTGCTTTCTAGAGTCTCTAAGACAGCAGGAAACGTGAGTGTGCCCAGAACAAAAGAACGGTGTTTCCTACACATACGGACTATATGTAGTCCAAAACTTCTTCTGAAACAGATAGAATGCACTGGTCCTCTAACATCCAATGCTTGTCAGTTAAGATGAGAAACGTGTGTGCTTCGTGAAAGATGTAGTTCGTTTGAGCAGAAAAGTGACTGCCCTTACATGAAACGAAGTCTTGCTTGTAGGAAGACTCAGAGCCTGGGATTTAACTCCTTTTCTGAAGTGAAACACACAGCATAGTTTTCATCCATGGATCACACTCTGCTTTAGAACAAGAAGCACACTCTTGCTTTCTAGAATCTCTAAGACAGCAGGAAACGTGATTTTGCTGAGAACAAAAGAACGGTGTTTCCTACACATACGGACATTACATAGTCCAACTCTGCTTCTGAAACTGATACAAAGCACTGTTCCTCTAACATCCAATGCTTGTCAGTTAAGATGAGAAACGTGTGAGCTTCTGGAACGATGTAGTTCGTTTGAGCAGAAAAGTGACTACCCTTACCTGAAACGAAGTCTTGCTTGTAGGAAGACTCAGAGCCTGGGATTTAACTCCATTTCTGAAGGCAAACACACAGCATAGTTCTCATCCATGGATCACATTCTGCTTTAGAGCAAGAAGCACGCTCTTGCTTTCTAGAGTCTCTAAGACAGCAGGAAACGTGAGTGTGCTGAGAACAAAAGAACGGTGTTTCCTACACATACGGACATTATATAGTCCAACTCTGCTTCTGAAACTGATACAAAGCATTGTTCCTCTAATATCCAATGCTTGTCTGTTAAGGTGAGACACCTGTGAGCTTCGTGAACGATGTAGTTCGTTTGAGCTGAAAAGTGACTGCCCTTACCTGAAACGAAGTCTTGCTTGTAGGAAGACTCAGAGCCTGGGATTTAACACCATTTCTGAAGGCAAACACACAGCATAGTTCTCATCCATGGATCACACTCTGCTTTAGAGCGAGAAGCACGCTCTTGCTTTCTAGAGTCTCTAAGACAGCAGGAAACGTGAGTGTGCTGAGAACAAAAGAACGGTGTTTCCTACACATACGGACCATATCTATTCCAACTAAGCTTCTGAAACTGATACAAAGCACTGGTCCTCTAACATCCAATGCTTGTCAGTTAAGATGAGAAACGTGTGAGCTTCGTGAAAGATGTAGTTCGTTTGAGCAGAAAAGTGACTGCCCTTACCTGAAACGAAGTCTTGCTTGTAGGGAGACTCAGAGCCTGGGATTTAACTCCTTTTCTGAAGTGAAACACACAGCATAGTGTTCATCCATGGATCACACTGTGCTTTAGAACGAGAAGCACGCTCTTGCTTTCTAGAGTCTCTAAGACAGCAGGAAACGTGATTTTGCTGAGAACAAAAGAACGGTGTTTCCTACACATACGGACCATATCTAGTTCAAATCTGCTTCTGAAACTGATACAAAGCACTGGTCCTCTAACATCCAATGCTTGTCAGTTAAGATGAGAAACGTGTGAGCTTTGTGAATGATGTAGTTACTTTGAACTGAAAAGTGACTGCCCTTACCTGAAACAAAGTTTTGCTTGTAGTAAGACACAGAGCCTGGGATTTAACTCCATTTCTTAAGAGAAACACACAGCATAGTTCTCATCCATGGATCACACTCTGCTTTAGAGCGAGAAGCACGCTCTTGCTTTTAGTGTCTCTATATAGCAGGAAATCTGAGTGTGCCCAGAACAAAAGAACGGTGTTTCCTACATATACGGACCATATGTAGTCCAAATCTGCTTCTGAAACTGATACAATGCACTGGTCCTCTAACATCCAATGCTTGTCGGTTAAGATGAGAATCGTGCGATATTCGTTAACGATGTAGATCGTTTGAGCAGAAAAGTGACAGCCCTTACCTGAAATGAAGTCTTGCTTGTAGGAAGACTCAGAGCCTGGGATTTAACTCCATTTCTGAAGGCAAACACACAGCATAGTTCTCATCCATGGATCACACTCTGCTTTAGAGCGAGAAGCACGCTCTTGCTTTCTAGAGTCTCTAAGACAGCAGGAAACGTGACTGTGCTGAGAACAAAAGAACGGTGTTTCCTACACATACGGACCATATCTAGTCCAACTCTGCTTCTGAAACTGATACAAAGCACTGTTCCTCTAACATCCAATGCTTGTCAGTTAAGATGAGAAACGTGTGAGCTTCTGGAACGATGTAGTTCATTTGAGCAGAAAAGTGACTTCCCTTACCTGAAACGAAGTCTTGCTTGGAGGAAGACTCAGAGCCTGGGATTTAACTCCATTTCTGAAGTGAAACACACAGCGTAGTTCTCATCCATGGATCACACTCTGCTTTACAGCAAGAAGTACGCTCTTGCTTACTAGAGTCTCTAAGACAGCAGGAAACGTGATGGTGCCCAGAACAAAAGAACGGTGTTTCCTACACATACGGACTATATGTAGTCCAAAACTACTTCTGAACCAGATAGAATTCACTGGTCCTCTAACATCCAATGCTTGTCAGTTAAGATGAGAAATGTGTGAGCATCTGGAACGATGTAGTTCGTTTGAGCAGAAAAGTGACTGCCCTTACCTGAAACGAAGTCTTGCTTGGAGGAAGACTCAGAGCCTGGGATTTAACTCCTTTTCTGAAGTGAAACACACAGCGTAGTTCTCATCCATGGATAACACCCTGATTTAGAGCAAGAAGCACACTCTTGCTTTCTGGAGTCTCTAAGACAGCAGGAAATCTGAGTGTGCCCAGAACAAAAGAACGGTGTTTCCTACACATACGGACTATATGTAGTCCAAAACTTCTTCTGAAACTGATAGAATGCACTAGTCCTCTAACGTCCAATGCTTGTCAGTTAAGATGAGAAATGTGTGAGCTTCGTGAAAGATGTAGTTCGTTTGAGCAGAAAAGTGGCTGCCCTTACATGAAATGAAGTCTAGCTTGTAGGGAGACTCAGAGCCTGGGATTTAATTCCATTTCTGAAGTAAAACACACAGCAGTGTAATCATCCATTGATCACACTCTGCTTTATAACAAGAAGCACGCTCTTACTTTCTAGAGTCTCTAAGACAGCAGGAAACATGATTTTGCTGAGAACAAAAGAACGGTGTTTCCTACACATACGGACCATATCTAGTTCAACTCTGCTTCTGAAACTTATGCAAAGGACTGGTCCTCTAACATCCAATGCTTGTCAGTTAAGATGAGAAACGTGTGAGCTTTGTGAATGATGTAGTTCCTTTGAACTGAAAAGTGACTGCCCTTACATGAAACGAAGTCTTGCTTGTAGTAAGACACAGAGCCTGGGATTTAACTCCATTTCTTAAGAGAAACACACAGCATAGTTATCATCCATGGATCACACTCTGCTTTAGAGCGAGAAGCACGCTCTTGCTTTCTAGAGTCTCTAAGACAGCAGGAAACGTGAGTGTGCTGAGAACAAAAGAACGGTGTTTCCTACACATACGGACCATATCTAGTCCAAATCTGCTTCTTAAACTGATACAAAGCACTGGTCCTCTAACATCCAATGCTTGTCAGTTAAGATGAGAAACGTGTGAGCTTCTGGAACGATGTAGTTCGTTTGAGCAGAAAAGTGACTGCCCTTACCTGAAATGAAGTCTTGCTTGTAGGAAGACTCAGAGCCTGGGATTAACTCCATTTCTGAAGTGAAACACACAGCGTAGTTCTCATCCATGGATCACACTCTGCTTTAGAGCAAGAAGTACGCTCTTGCTTACTAGAGTCTCTAAGACAGCAGGAAACGTGATGGTGCCCAGAACAAAAGAACGGTGTTTCCTACACATACGGACTATATGTAGTCCAAAACTACTTCTGAACCAGATAGAATGCACTGGTCCTCTAACATCCAATGCTTGTCAGTTAAGATGAGAAATGTGTGAGCATCTGGAACGATGTAGTTCGTTTGAGCAGACAAGTGACTGCCCTTACCTGAAACGAAGTCTTGCTTGGAGGAAGACTCAGAGCCTGGGATTTAACTCCTTTTCTGAAGTGAAACACACAGCGTAGTTCTCATCCATGGATAACACCCTGATTTAGAGCAAGAAGCACACTCTTGCTTTCTGGAGTCTCTAAGACAGCAGGAAATCTGAGTGTGCCCAGAACAAAAGAACGGTGTTTCCTACACATACGGACTATATGTAGTCCAAAACTTCTTCTGAAACTGATAGAATGCACTAGTCCTCTAACATCCAATGCTTGTCAGTTAAGATGAGAAACGTGTGAGCTTCGTGAAAGATGTAGTTCGTTTGAGCAGAAAAGTGACTGCCCTTACCTGAAACGAAGTCTTGCTTGTAGGAAGACTCAGAGCCTGGGATTTAACTCCATTTCTGAAGGCAAACACACAGCATAGTTCTCATCCATGGATCACACTCTGCTTTAGAGCGAGAAGCACGCTCTTGCTTTCTAGAGTCTCTAAGACAGCAGGAAACGTGAGTGTGCTGAGAACAAAAGAACGGTGTTTCCTACACATACGGACCATATCTAGTCCAAATCTGCTTCTTAAACTGATACAAAGCACTGTTCCTCTAACATCCAATGCTTGTCAGTTAAGATGAGAAACGTGTGAGCTTCTGGAACGATGTAGTTCGTTTGAGCAGAAAAGTGACTGCCCTTACCTGAAATGAAGTCTTGCTTGTAGGAAGACTCAGAGCCTGGGATTTAACTCCATTTCTGAAGGCAAACACACAGCAGTGTTCTCATCCATTGATCACACTCAGCTTTAGAATAAGAAGCACGCTCTTGCTTTTTAGAGTCTCTAAGACAGGAGGAAACGTGATTTTGCTGAGAACAAAAATACACAGTTTCCTACACATACGGACCATATCTAGTCCAAATCTGGTTCTGAAACTGATACAAAGCACTGACCCTCTAACATCCAATTCTTGTCAGTTAAGATGGGAAACGTGTGAGCTTCATGAACGATGTAGTTCGTTTGAGCTGAAAAGTGACTGCCATTACCTGAATTGAAGTCTTGCTTGTAGGAAGACTCAGAGCCTGGGATTTAAGTCCATTTCTGAAGGCAAACACACAGCATAGTTCTCATCCATGGATCACACTCTGCTTTATAGCGAGAAGCACGCTCTTGCTTTCTAGAGTCTCTAAGACAGCAGGAAACGTGAGTGTGCCCAGAACAAAAGAACGGTGTTTCCTACACATACGGACTATATGTAGTCCAAAACTTCTTCTGAAACTGATAGAATGCACTGGTCCTCTAACATGCAATGCTTGTCAGTTAAGATGAGAAACGTGTGAGCTTCGTGAAAGATGTAGTTCGTTTGAGCAGAAAAGTGACTGCCCTTACCTGAAACGAAGTCTTGCTTGTAGGGAGACTCAGAGCCTGGGATTTAACTCCTTCTCTGAAGTGAAACACACAGCATAGTGTTCATCCATGGATCACACTCTGCTTTAGAACGAGAAGCACGCTCTTGCTTTCTAGAGTCTCTAAGACAGCAGGAAACGTGATTTTGCTGAGAACAAAAGAACGGTGTTTCCTACACATACGGACCATATCTAGTTCAACTCTGCTTCTGAAACTGATACAAAGCACTGGTCCTCTAACATCCAATGCTTGTCAGTTAAGAAGAGAAACGTGTGAGCTTTGTGAATGATGTAGTTCCTTTGAACTGAAAAGTGACTGCCCTTACCTGAAACAAAGTTTTGCTTGTAGTAAGACACAGAGCCTGGGATTTAACTCCATTTCTTAAGAGAAACACACAGCATAGTTCTCATCCATGGATCACACTCTGCTTTAGAGCGAGAAGCACGCTCTTGCTTTTAGAGTCTCTAATATAGCAGGAAATCTGAGTGTGCCCAGAACAAAAGAACGGTGTTTCCTACATATACGGACCATATGTAGTCCAAATCTGCTTCTGAAATTGATACAATGCACTGCTCCTCTAACATCCAATGCTTGTCAGTTAAGATGAGAATCGTGCGATATTCGTTAACGATGTAGATCGTTTGAGCAGAAAAGTGACAGCCCTTACCTGAAATGAAGTCTTGCTTGTAGGAAGACTCAGAGCCTGGGATTTAACTCCATTTCTGAAGTGAAACACACAGCAGTGTTCTCATCCATTGATGACACTCTGCTTTAGAACAAGAAGCACGCTCTTGCTTTCTAGAGTCTCTAAGACAGCAGGACACGTGAGTGTGCTGAGAACAAAAGAACGGTGTTTCCTACACATACGGACCATATCTAGTCCAACTCTGCTTCTTAAACTGATACAAAGCACTGGTCCTCTAACATCCAATGCTTGTCTGTTAAGGTGAGAAACGTGTGAGCTTCGTGAATGATGTAGTTCGTTTGAGCTGAAAATTGACTGCCCTTACCTGAAACGAAGTCTTGCTTGTAGGAAGACTCAGAGCCTGGGATTTAACTCCATTTCTGAAGGCAAACACACAGCATAGTTCTCATCCATGGATCACACTCTGCTTTAGAGCGAGAAGCACGCTGTTGCTTTCTAGAGTCTCTAAGACAGCAGGAAACGTGAGTGTGCTGAGAACAAAAGAACGGTGTTTCCTACACATACGGACCATATCTAGTCCAACTCTGCTTCTGAAACTGATACAAAGCACTGTTCCTCTAACATCCAATGCTTGTCAGTTAAGATGAGAAACGTGTGAGCTTCTGGAACGATGTAGTTCATTTGAGCAGAAAAGTGACTTCCCTTACCTGAAACGAAGTCTTGCTTGGAGGAAGACTCAGAGCCTGGGATTTAACTCCATTTCTGAAGTGAAACACACAGCGTAGTTCTCATCCATGGATCACACTCTGCTTTAGAGCAAGAAGTACGCTCTTGCTTACTAGAGTCTCTAAGACAGCAGGAAACGTGATGGTGCCCAGAACAAAAGAACGGTGTTTCCTACACATACGGACTATATGTAGTCCAAAACTACTTCTGAACCAGATAGAATGCACTGGTCCTCTAACATCCAATGCTTGTCAGTTAAGATGAGAAATGTGTGAGCATCTGGAACGATGTAGTTCGTTTGAGCAGAAAAGTGACTGCCCTTACCTGAAACGAAGTCTTGCTTGGAGGAAGACTCAGAGCCTGGGATTTAACTCCTTTTCTGAATTGAAACACACAGCGTAGTTCTCATCCATGGATAACACCCTGACTTAGAGCAAGAAGCACACTCTTGCTTTCTGGAGTCTCTAAGACAGCAGGAAATCTGAGTGTACCCAGAACAAAAGAACAGTGTTTCCTACACATACGGACTATATGTAGTCCAAAACTTCTTCTGAAACTGATAGAATGCACTAGTCCTCTAACGTCCAATGCTTGTCAGTTAAGATGAGAAATGTGTGAGCTTCGTGAAAGATGTAGTTCGTTTGAGCAAAAAAGTGGCTGCCCTTACATGAAATGAAGTCTTGCTTGTAGGGAGACTCAGAGCCTGGGATTTAATTCCATTTCTGAAGTAAAACACACAGCAGTGTAATCATCCATTGATCACACTCTGCTTTATAACAAGAAGCACGCTCTTACTTTCTAGAGTCTCTAAGACAGCAGGAAACATGATTTTGCTGAGAACAAAAGAACGGTGTTTCCTACACATACGGACCATATCTAGTTCAACTCTGCTTCTGAAAATGATACAAAGGACTGGTCCTCTAACATCCAATGCTTGTCAGTTAAGATGAGAAACGTGTGAGCTTTGTGAATGATGTAGTTCCTTTGAACTGAAAAGTGACTGCCCTTACATGAAACGAAGTCTTGCTTGTAGTAAGACACAGACCCTGGGATTTAACACAATTTCTTAAGAGAAACACAAAGCATAGTTCTCATCCATGGATCACACTCTGCTTTAGAGCGAGAAGCATGATCTTGCTTTTAGAGTCTCTAATATAGCAGGAAATCTGAGTGTGCCCAGAACAAAAGAAAGGTGTTTCCTACATATACGGACCATTTGTAGTCCAAATCTGCTTCTGAAACTGATACAATGCACTGGTCCTCTAACATCCAATGCTTGTCAGTTAAGATGAGAAACGTGTGAGCTTCTGGAACGATGTAGTTCGTTTGAGCAGACAAGTGACTGCCCTTACCTGAAACGAAGTCATGCTTGGAGGAAGACTCAGAGCCTGGGATTCAACTCCATTTCTGAAGTGAAACACACAGCGTAGTTCTCATCCATGGATCACACTCTGCTTTAGAGCAAGAAGCACACTCTTGCTTTCTGGAGTCTCTAAGACAGCAGGAAATATGAGTGTGCCCAGAACAAAAGAACGGTGTTTCCTACACATACGGACTATATGTAGTCCAAAACTTCTTCTGAAACTGATAGAATGCACTAGTCCTCTAACATCCAATGCTTGTCAGTTAAGATGAGAAACGTGTGAGCTTCGTGAAAGATGTAGTTCGTTTGAGCAGAAAAGTGACTGCCCTTACCTGAAACGAAGTCTTGCTTGTAGGAAGACTCAGAGCCTGGGATTTAACTCCATTTCTGAAGGCAAACACACAGCATAGTTCTCATCCATGGATCACACTCTGCTTTAGAGCGAGAAGCACGCTCTTGCTTTCTAGAGTCTCTAAGACAGCAGGAAACGTGAGTGTGCTGAGAACAAAAGAACGGTGTTTCCTACACATACGGACCATATCTAGTCCAAATCTGCTTCTTAAACTGATACAAAGCACTGTTCCTCTAACATCCAATGCTTGTCAGTTAAGATGAGAAACGTGTGAGCTTCTGGAACGATGTAGTTCGTTTGAGCAGAAAAGTGACTGCCCTTACCTGAAATGAAGTCTTGCTTGTAGGAAGACTCAGAGCCTGGGATTTAACTCCATTTCTGAAGTGAAGCACACAGCGTAGTTCTCATCCATGGATCACACTCTGCTTTAGAGCAAGAAGTACGCTCTTGCTTACTAGAGTCTCTAAGACAGCAGGAAACGTGATGGTGCCCAGAACAAAAGAACGGTGTTTCCTACACATACGGACTATATGTAGTCCAAAACTACTTCTGAACCAGATAGAATGCACTGGTCCTCTAACATCCAATGCATGTCAGTTAAGATGAGAAATGTGTGAGCATCTGGAACGATGTAGTTCGTTTGAGCAGAAAAGTGACTGCCCTTACCTGAAACGAAGTCTTGCTTGGAGGAAGACTCAGAGCCTGGGATTTAACTCCTTTTCTGAAGTGAAACACACAGCGTAGTTCTCATCCATGGATAACACCCTGATTTAGAGCAAGAAGCACACTCTTGCTTTCTGGAGTCTCTAAGACAGCAGGAAATCTGAGTGTGCCCAGAACAAAAGAACGGTGTTTCCTACACATACAGACTATATGTAGTCCAAAACTTCTTCTGAAACTGATAGAATGCACTAGTCCTCTAACGTCCAATGCTTGTCAGTTAAGATGAGAAATGTGTGAGCTTCGTGAAAGATGTAGTTCGTTTGAGCAGAAAAGTGACTGCCCTTACATGAAATGAAGTCTTGCTTGTAGGGAGACTCAGAGCCTGGGATTTAATTCCATTTCTGAAGTAAAACACACAGCAGTGTAATCACCATTGATCACACTCTGCTTTATAACAAGAAGCACGCTCTTACTTTCTAGAGTCTCTAAGACAGCAGGAAACGTGATTTTGCTGAGAACAAAAATACACAGTTTCCTACACATACGGACCATATCTAGTCCAAATCTGGTTCTGAAACTGATACAAAGCACTGACCCTCTAACATCCAATTCTTGTCAGTTAAGATGGGAAACGTGTGAGCTTCATGAACGATGTAGTTCGTTTGAGCTGAAAAGTGACTGCCATTACCTGAATTGAAGTCTTGCTTGTAGGAAGACTCAGAGCCTGGGATTTAAGTCCATTTCTGAAGGCAAACACACAGCATAGTTCTCATCCATGGATCACACTCTGCTTTATAGCGAGAAGCACGCTCTTGCTTTCTAGAGTCACTAAGACAGCAGGAAACGTGAGTGTGCCCAGAACAAAAGAACGGTGTTTCCTACACATACGGACTATATGTAGTCCAAAACTTCTTCTGAAACTGATAGAATGCACTGGTCCTCTAACATCCAATGCTTGTCAGTTAAGATGAGAAACGTGTGAGCTTCGTGAAAGATGTAGTTCGTTTGAGCAGAAAAGTGACTGCCCTTACCTGAAACGAAGTCTTGCTTGTAGGGAGACTCAGAGCCTGGGATTTAACTCCTTTTCTGAAGTGAAACACACAGCATAGGGTTCATCCATGGATCACACTCTACTTTAGAACAAGAAGCACGCTCTTGCTTTCTAGAGTCTCTAAGACAGCAGGAAACGTGAGTGTGCTGAGAACAAAAGAACGGTGTTTCCTACACATACGGACATTATATAGTCCAACTCTACTTCTGAAACTGATACAAAGCACTGGTCCTCTAACATCCAATGTTTGTCAGTTAAGTTGAGAAACGTGTGAGCTTTGTGAATGATGTAGTTCGCTTGAGCTGAAAAGTGACTGCCCTTACCTGAAACGAAGTCTTGCTTGTAGGAAGACTCAGAGCCTGGGATTTAACTCCATTTCTGAAGGCAAACACACAGCATAGTTCTCATCCATGGATCACACTCTGCTTTAGAGCGAGAAGCACGCTCTTGCTTTCTAGAGTCTCTAAGACAGCAGGAAACGTGAGTGTGCTGAGAACAAAAGAACGGTGTTTCCTACACATACGGACCATATCTAGTCCAACTAAGCTTCGGAAACTGATACAAAGCACTGGTCCTCTAACATCCAATGCTTGTCAGTTAAGATGAGAAACGTGTGAGCTTCGTGAAAGATGTAGTTCATTTGAGCAGAAAAGTGACTGCCCTTACCTGAAACGAAGTCTTGCTTGTAGGGAGACTCAGAGCCTGGGATTTAACTCCTTTTCTGAAGTGAAACACACAGCATAGTGTTCATCCATGGATCACACTCTGCTTTAGAACGAGAAGCACGCTCTTGCTTTCTAGAGTCTCTAAGACAGCAGGAAACGTGATTTTGCTGAGAACAAAAGAACGGTGTTTCCTACACATACGGACCATATCTAGTTCAACTCTGCTTCTGAAACTGATACAAAGCACTGGTCCTCTAACATCCAATGCTTGTCAGTTAAGATGAGAAACGTGTGAGCTTTGTGAATGATGTAGTTCCTTTGAACTGAAAAGTGACTGCCCTTACCTGAAACAAAGTTTTGCTTGTAGTAAGACACAGAGCCTGGGATTTAACTCCATTTCTTAAGAGAAACACACAGCATAGTTCTCATCCATGGATCACACTCTGCTTTAGAGCGAGAAGCACGCTCTTGCTTTTATAGTCTCTAATATAGCAGGAAATCTGAGTGTGCCCAGAACAAAAGAACGGTGTTTCCTACACATACGGACCATATCTAGTCCAACTCTGCTTCTGAAACTGATACAAAGCACTGTTCCTCTAACATCCAATGCTTGTCAGTTAAGATGAGAAACGTGTGAGCTTCTGGAACGATGTAGTTCATTTGAGCAGAAAAGTGACTTCCCTTACCTGAAACGAAGTCTTGCTTGGAGGAAGACTCAGAGCCTGGGATTTAACTCCATTTCTGAAGTGAAACACACAGCGTAGTTCTCATCCATGGATCACACTCTGCTTTAGAGCAAGAAGTACGCTCTTGCTTACTAGAGTCTCTAAGACAGCATGAAACGTGATGTTGCCCAGAACAAAAGAACGGTGTTTCCTACACATACGGACTATATGTAGTCCAAAACTACTTCTGAACCAGATAGAATGCACTGGTCCTCTAACATCCAATGCTTGTCAGTTAAGATGAGAAATGTGTGAGCATCTGGAACGATGTAGTTCGTTTGAGCAGAAAAGTGACTGCCCTTACCTGAAACGAAGTCTTGCTTGGAGGAAGACTCAGAGCCTGGGATTTAACTCCTTTTCTGAATTGAAACACACAGCGTAGTTCTCATCCATGGATAACACCCTGACTTAGAGCAAGAAGCACACTCTTGCTTTCTGGAGTCTCTAAGACAGCAGGAAATCTGAGTGTGCCCAGAACAAAAGAACGGTGTTTCCTACACATACGGACTATATGTAGTCCAAAACTTCTTCTGAAAATGATAGAATGCACTAGTCCTCTAACGTCCAATGCTTGTCAGTTAAGATGAGAAATGTGTGAGCTTCGTGAAAGATGTAGTTCGTTTGAGCAGAAAAGTGGCTGCCCTTACATGAAATTAAGTCTTGCTTGTAGGGAGACTCAGAGCCTGGGATTTAATTCCATTTCTGAAGTAAAACACACAGCAGTGTAATCATCCATTGATCACACTCTGCTTTATAACAAGAAGCACGCTCTTACTTTCTAGAGTCTCTAAGACAGCAGGAAACATGATTTTGCTGAGAACAAAAGAACGGTGTTTCCTACACATACGGACCATATCTAGTTCAACTCTGCTTCTGAAACTGATACAAAGGACTGGTCCTCTAACATCCAATGCTTGTCAGTTAAGATGAGAAACGTGTGAGCTTTGTGAATGATGTAGTTCCTTTGAACTGAAAAGTGACTGCCCTTACATGAAACGAAGTCTTGCTTGTAGTAAGACACAGACCCTGGGATTTAACACAATTTCTTAAGAGAAACACAAAGCATAGTTCTCATCCATGGATCACACTCTGCTTTAGAGCGAGAAGCATGATCTTGCTTTTAGAGTCTCTAATATAGCAGGAAATCTGAGTGTGCCCAGAACAAAAGAAAGGTGTTTCCTACATATACGGACCATTTGTAGTCCAAATCTGCTTCTGAAACTGATACAATGCACTGGTCCTCTAACATCCAATGCTTGTCAGTTAAGATGAGAAACGTGTGAGCTTCTGGAACGATGTAGTTCGTTTGAGCAGACAAGTGACTGCCCTTACCTGAAACGAAGTCTTGCTTGGAGGAAGACTCAGAGCATGGGATTCAACTCCATTTCTGAAGTGAAACACACAGCGTAGTTCTCATCCATGGATCACACTCTGCTTTAGAGCAAGAAGCACACTCTTGCTTTCTGGAGTCTCTAAGACAGCAGGAAATATGAGTGTGCCCAGAACAAAAGAACGGTGTTTCCTACACATACGGACTATATGTAGTCCAAAACTTCTTCTGAAACTGATAGAATGCACTAGTCCTCTAACGTCCAATGCTTGTCAGTTAAGATGAGAAATGTGTGAGCTTCGTGAAAGATGTAGTTCGTTTGAGCAGAAAAGTGACTGCCCTTACATGAAATGAAGTCTTGCTTGTAGGGAGACTCAGAGCCTGGGATTTAATTCCATTTCTGAAGTAAAACACACAGCAGTGTAATCATCCATTGATCACACTCTGCTTTATAACAAGAAGCACGCTCTTACTTTCTAGAGTCTCTAAGACAGCAGGAAACGTGATTTTGCTGAGAACAAAAATACACAGTTTCCTACACATACGGACCATATCTAGTCCAAATCTGGTTCTGAAACTGATACAAAGCACTGACCCTCTAACATCCAATTCTTGTCAGTTAAGATGGGAAACGTGTGAGCTTCATGAACGATGTAGTTCGTTTGAGCTGAAAAGTGACTGCCATTACCTGAATTGAAGTCTTGCTTGTAGGAAGACTCAGAGCCTGGGATTTAAGTCCATTTCTGAAGGCAAACACACAGCATAGTTCTCATCCATGGATCACACTCTGCTTTATAGCGAGAAGCACGCTCTTGCTTTCTAGAGTCTCTAAGACAGCAGGAAACGTGAGTGTGCCCAGAACAAAAGAACGGTGTTTCCTACACATACGGACCATATCTAGTCCAACTAAGCTTCGGAAACTGATACAAAGCACTGGTCCTCTAACATCCAATGCTTGTCAGTTAAGATGAGAAACGTGTGAGCTTTGTGAATGATGTAGTTCCTTTGAACTGAAAAGTGACTGCCCTTACCTGAAACAAAGTTTTGCTTGTAGTAAGACACAGAGCCTGGGATTTAACTCCATTTCTTAAGAGAAACACACAGCATAGTTCTCATCCATGGATCACACTCTGCTTTAGAGCGAGAAGCACGCTCTTGCTTTTATAGTCTCTAATATAGCAGGAAATCTGAGTGTGCCCAGAACAAAAGAACGGTGTTTCCTACACATACGGACCATATCTAGTCCAACTCTGCTTCTGAAACTGATACAAAGCACTGTTCCTCTAACATCCAATGCTTGTCAGTTAAGATGAGAAACGTGTGAGCTTCTGGAACGATGTAGTTCATTTGAGCAGAAAAGTGACTTCCCTTACCTGAAACGAAGTCTTGCTTGGAGGAAGACTCAGAGCCTGGGATTTAACTCCATTTCTGAAGTGAAACACACAGCGTAGTTCTCATCCATGGATCACACTCTGCTTTAGAGCAAGAAGTACGCTCTTGCTTACTAGAGTCTCTAAGACAGCAGGAAACGTGATGGTGCCCAGAAAAAAAGAACGGTGTTTCCTACACATACGGACTATATGTAGTCCAAAACTACTTCTGAACCAGATAGAATGCACTGGTCCTCTAACATCCAATGCTTGTCAGTTAAGATGAGAAATGTGTGAGCATCTGGAACGATGTAGTTCGTTTGTGCAGAAAAGTGACTGCCCTTACCTGAAACGAAGTCTTGCTTGGAGGAAGACTCAGAGCCTGGGATTTAACTCCTTTTCTGAATTGAAACACACAGCGTAGTTCTCATCCATGGATAACACCCTGACTTAGAGCAAGAAGCACACTCTTGCTTTCTGGAGTCTCTAAGACAGCAGGAAATCTGAGTGTGCCCAGAACAAAAGAACGGTGTTTCCTACACATACGGACTATATGTAGTCCAAAACTTCTTCTGAAACTGATAGAATGCACTAGTCCTCTAACGTCCAATGCTTGTCAGTTAAGATGAGAAATGTGTGAGCTTCGTGAAAGATGTAGTTCGTTTGAGCAGAAAAGTGGCTGCCCTTACATGAAATGAAGTCTTGCTTGTAGGGAGACTCAGAGCCTGGGATTTAATTCCATTTCTGAAGTAAAACACACAGCAGTGTAATCATCCATTGATCACACTCTGCTTTATAACAAGAAGCACGCTCTTACTTTCTAGTGTCTCTAAGACAGCAGGAAACATGATTTTGCTGAGAACAAAAGAACGGTGTTTCCTACACATACGGACCATATCTAGTTCAACTCTGCTTCTGAAACTGATACAAAGGACTGGTCCTCTAACATCCAATGCTTGTCAGTTAAGATGAGAAACGTGTGAGCTTTGTGAATGATGTAGTTCCTTTGAACTGAAAAGTGACTGCCCTTACATGAAACGAAGTCTTGCTTGTAGTAAGACACAGACCCTGGGATTTAACACAATTTCTTAAGAGAAACACAAAGCATAGTTCTCATCCATGGATCACACTCTGCTTTAGAGCGAGAAGCATGATCTTGCTTTTAGAGTCTCTAATATAGCAGGAAATCTGAGTGTGCCCAGAACAAAAGAAAGGTGTTTCCTACATATACGGACCATTTGTAGTCCAAATCTGCTTCTGAAACTGATACAATGCACTGGTCCTCTAACATCCAATGCTTGTCAGTTAAGATGAGAAACGTGTGAGCTTCTGGAACGATGTAGTTCGTTTGAGCAGACAAGTGACTGCCCTTACCTGAAACGAAGTCTTGCTTGGAGGAAGACTCAGAGCCTGGGATTTAACTCCATTTCTGAAGTGAAACACACAGCGTAGTTCTCATCCATGGATAACACCCTGATTTAGAGCAAGAAGCACACTCTTGCTTTCTGGAGTCTCTAAGACAGCAGGAAATCTGAGTGTGCCCAGAACAAAAGAACGGTGTTTCCTACACATACAGACTATATGTAGTCCAAAACTTCTTCTGAAACTGATAGAATGCACTAGTCCTCTAACGTCCAATGCTTGTCAGTTAAGATGAGAAATGTGTGAGCTTCGTGAAAGATGTAGTTCGTTTGAGCAGAAAAGTGACTGCCCTTACATGAAATGAAGTCTTGCTTGTAGGGAGACTCAGAGCCTGGGATTTAATTCCATTTCTGAAGTAAAACACACAGCAGTGTAATCATCCATTGATCACACTCTGCTTTATAACAAGAAGCACGCTCTTACTTTCTAGAGTCTCTAAGACAGCAGGAAACGTGATTTTGCTGAGAACAAAAATACACAGTTTCCTACACATACGGACCATATCTAGTCCAAATCTGGTTCTGAAACTGATACAAAGCACTGACCCACTAATATCCAATTCTTGTCAGTTAAGATGGGAAACGTGTGAGCTTCATGAACGATGTAGTTCATTTGAGCTGAAAAGTGACTGCCATTACCTGAATTGAAGTCTTGCTTGTAGGAAGACTCAGAGCCTGGGATTTAACTCCATTTCTGAAGGCAAACACACAGCATAGTTCTCATCCATGGATCACACTCTGCTTTAGAGCGAGAAGCACGCTCTTGCTTTCTAGAGTCTCTAAGACAGCAGGAAACGTGAGTGTGCTGAGAACAAAAGAACGGTGTTTCCTACACATATGGACATTATATAGTCCAACTCTACTTCTGAAACTGATACAAAGCACTGGTCCTCTAACATCAAATATTTGTCAGTTAAGTTGAGAAACGTGTGAGCTTTGTGAATGATGTAGTTCGTTTGAGCTGAAAAGTGACTGCCCTTACCTGAAACGAAGTCTTGCTTGTAGGAAGACTCAGAGCCTGGGATTTAACTCCATTTCTGAAGGCAAACACACAGCATAGTTCTCATCCATGCATCACACTCTGCTTTAGAGCGAGAAGCATGCTCTTGCTTTCTAGAGTCTCTAAGACAGCGGGAAACGTGAGTGTGCTGAGAACAAAAGAACGGTGTTTCCTACACATATGGACCATATCTAGTCCAACTAAGCTTCTGAAACTGATACAAAGCACTGGTCCTCTAACATCCAATGCTTGTCAGTTAAGATGAGAAACGTGTGAGCTTCGTGAAAGATGTAGTTCATTTGAGCAGAAAAGTGACTGCCCTTACCTGAAACGAAGTCTTGCTTGTAGGGAGACTCAGAGCCTGGGATTTAACTCCTTTTCTGAAGTGAAACACACAGCAGAGTGTTCATCCATGGATCACACTCTGCTTTAGAACGAGAAGCACGCTCTTGCTTTCTAGAGTCTCTAAGACAGCAGGAAACGTGATTTTGCTGAGAACAAAAGAACGGTGTTTCCTACACATACGGACCATATCTAGTTCAACTCTGCTTCTGAAACTGATACAAAGCACTGGTCCTCTAACATCCAATGCTTGTCAGTTAAGATGAGAAACGTGTGAGCTTTGTGAATGATGTAGTTCCTTTGAACTGAAAAGTGACTGCCCTTACCTGAAACAAAGTTTTGCTTGTAGTAAGACACAGAGCCTGGGATTTAACTCCATTTCTTAAGAGAAACACACAGCATAGTTCTCATCCATGGATCACACTCTGCTTTAGAGCGAGAAGCACGCTCTTGCTTTTAGAGTCTCTAATATAGCAGGAAATCTGAGTGTGCCCAGAACAAAAGAACGGTGTTTCCTACATATACGGACCATATATAGTCCAAATCTGCTTCTGAAACTGATACAATGCACTGGTCCTCTAACATCCAATGCTTGTCAGTTAAGATGAGAATCGTGCGATATTCGTTAACGATGTAGATCGTTTGAGCAGAAAAGTGACAGCCCTTACCTGAAATGAAGTCTTGCTTGTAGGAAGACTCAGAGCCTGGGATTTAACTCCATTTCTGAAGTGAAACACACAACAGTGTTCTCATCCATTGATGACACTCTGCTTTAGAACAAGAAGCACGCTCTTGCTTTCTAGAGTCTCTAAGACAGCAGGAAACGTGAGTGTGCTGAGAACAAAAGAACGGTGTTTCCTACACATACGGACCAATTCTAGTCCAACTCTGCTTCTTAAACTGATACAAAGCACTGGTCCTCTAACATCCAATGCTTGTCTGTTAAGGTGAGAAACGTGTGAGCTTCATGAATGATGTAGTTCATTTGAGCTGAAAATTCACTGCCCTTACCTGAAACGAAGTCTTGCTTGTAGGAAGACTCAGAGCCTGGGATTTAACTACATTTCTGAAGGCAAACACACAGCATAGTTCTCATCCATGGATCACACTCTGCTTTAGAGCGAGAAGCACGCTCTTGCTTTCTAGAGTCTCTAAGACAGCAGGAAACGTGAGTGTGCTGAGAACAAAAGAACGGTGTTTCCTACACATACGGACCATATCTAGTCCAACTCTGCTTCTGAAACTGATACAAAGCACTGGTCCTCTAACATCCAATGCTTGTCAGTTAAGATGAGAAACGTGTGAGCTTCTGGAACGATGTAGTTCGTTTGAGCAGAAAAGTGACTGCCCTTACCTGAAATGAAGTCTTGCTTGTAGGAAGACTCAGAGCCTGGGATTTAACTCCATTTCTGAAGTGAAACACACAGCGTAGTTCTCATCCATGGATCACACTCTGCTTTAGAGCAAGAAGTACGCTCTTGCTTACTAGAGTCTCTAAGACAGCAGGAAACGTGATGGTGCCCAGAACAAAAGAACGGTGTTTCCTACACATACGGACTATATGTAGTCCAAAACTACTTCTGAACCAGATAGAATGCACTGGTCTTCTAACATCCAATGCTTGTCAGTTAAGATGAGAAATGTGTGAGCATCTGGAACGATGTAGTTCGTTTGAGCAGAAAAGTGACTGCCCTTACCTGAAACGAAGTCTTGCTTGGAGGAAGACTCAGAGCCTGGGATTTAACTCCTTTTCTGAAGTGAAACACACAGCGTAGTTCTCATCCATGGATAACACCCTGATTTAGAGCAAGAAGCACACTCTTGCTTTCTGGAGTCTCTAAGACAGCAGGAAATCTGAGTATGCCCAGAACAAAAGAACGGTGTTTCCTACACATACGGACTATATGTAGTCCAAAACTTCTTCTGAAACTGATAGAATGCACTAGTCCTCTAACGTCCAATGCTTGTCAGTTAAGATGAGAAATGTGTGAGCTTCGTGAAAGATGTAGTTCGTTTGAGCAGACAAGTGACTGCCCTTACCTGAAACGAAGTCTTGCTTGGAGGAAGACTCAGAGCCTGGGATTCAACTCCATTTCTGAAGTGAAACACACAGCATAGTTCTCATCCATGGATCACACTCTGCTTTAGAGCAAGAAGCACACTCTTGGTTTCTGGAGTCTCTAAGACAGCAGGAAATATGAGTGTGCCCAGAACAAAAGAACGGTGTTTCCTACACATACGGACTATATGTAGTCCAAAACTTCTTCTGAAACTGATAGAATGCACTAGTCCTCTAACATCCAATGCTTGTCAGTTAAGATGAGAAACGTGTGAGCTTCGTGAAAGATGTAGTTCGTTTGAGCAGAAAAGTGACTGCCCTTACCTGAAACGAAGTCTTGCTTGTAGGAAGACTCAGAGCCTGGGATTTAACTCCATTTCTGAAGGCAAACACACAGCATAGTTCTCATCCATGGATCACACTCTGCTTTAGAGCGAGAAGCACGCTCTTGCTTTCTAGAGTCTCTAAGACAGCAGGAAACGTGAGTGTGCTGAGAACAAAAGAACGGTGTTTCCTACACATACGGACCATATCTAGTCCAAATCTGCTTCTTAAACTGATACAAAGCACTGTTCCTCTAACATCCAATGCTTGTCAGTTAAGATGAGAAACGTGTGAGCTTCTGGAACGATGTAGTTCGTTTGAGCAGAAAAGTGACTGCCCTTACCTGAAATGAAGTCTTGCTTGTAGGAAGACTCAGAGCCTGGGATTTAACTCCATTTCTGAAGTGAAACACACAGCGTACTTCTCATCCATGGATCACACTCTGCTTTAGAGCAAGAAGTACGCTCTTGCTTACTAGAGTCTCTAAGACAGCAGGAAACGTGATGGTGCCCAGAACAAAAGAACGGTGTTTCCTACACATACGGACTATATGTAGTCCAAAACTACTTCTGAACCAGATAGAATGCACTGGTCCTCTAACATCCAATGCTTGTCAGTTAAGATGAGAAATGTGTGAGCATCTGGAACGATGTAGTTCGTTTGAGCAGAAAAGTGACTGCCCTTACCTGAAACGAAGTCTTGCTTGGAGGAAGACTCAGAGCCTGGGATTTAACTCCTTTTCTGAAGTGAAACACACAGCGTAGTTCTCATCCATGGATAACACCCTGATTTAGAGCAAGAAGCACACTCTTGCTTTCTGGAGTCTCTAAGACAGCAGGAAATCTGAGTGTGCCCAGAACAAAAGAACGGTGTTTCCTACACATACGGACTATATGTAGTCCAAAACTTCTTCTGAAACTGATAGAATGCACTAGTCCTCTAACGTCCAATGCTTGTCAGTTAAGATGAGAAATGTGTGAGCTTCGTGAAAGATGTAGTTCGTTTGAGCAGAAAAGTGACTGCCCTTACATGAAATGAAGTCTTGCTTGTAGGGAGACTCAGAGCCTGGGATTTAATTCCATTTCTGAAGTAAAACACACAGCAGTGTAATCATCCATTGATCACACTCTGCTTTATAACAAGAAGCACGCTCTTACTTTCTAGAGTCTCTAAGACAGCAGGAAACATGATTTTGCTGGGAACAAAAGAACTGTGTTTCCTACACATACACACCATATCTAGTTCAACTCTGCTTCTGAAACTGATACAAAGGACTGGTCCTCTAACATCCAATGCTTGTCAGTTAAGATGAGAAACGTGTGAGCTTTGTGAATGATGTAGTTCCTTTGAACTGAAAAGTGACTGCCCTTACCTGAAACGAAGTCTTGCTTGTAGTAGGACACAGAGCCTGGGATTTAACTCCATTTCTTAAGAGAAACACACAGCATAGTTCTCATCCATGGATCACACTCTGCTTTAGAGCGAGAAGCATGCTCTTGCTTTTAGAGTCTCTAATATAGCAGGAAATCTGAGTGTGCCCAGAACAAAAGAAAGGTGTTTCCTACATATACGGACCATTTGTAGTCCAAATCTGCTTCTGAAACTGATACAATGCACTGGTCCTCTAACATCCAATGCTTGTCAGTTAAGATGAGAAACGTGTGAGCTTCTGGAACGATGTAGTTCGTTTGAGCAGACAAGTGACTGCCCTTACCTGAAACGAAGTCTTGCTTGGAGGAAGACTCAGAGCCTGGGATTCAACTCCATTTCTGAAGTGAAACACACAGCGTAGTTCTCATCCATGGATCACACTCTGCTTTAGAGCAAGAAGCACACTCTTGCTTTCTGGAGTCTCTAAGACAGCAGGAAATATGAGTGTGCCCAGAACAAAAGAACGGTGTTTCCTACACATACGGACTATATGTAGTCCAAAACTTCTTCTGAAACTGATAGAATGCACTAGTCCTCTAACATCCAATGGTTGTCAGTTAAGATGAGAAACGTGTGAGCTTCGTGAAAGATGTAGTTCGTTTGAGCAGAAAAGTGACTGCCCTTACCTGAAACGAAGTCTTGCTTGTAGGAAGACTCAGAGCCTGGGATTTAACTCCATTTCTGAAGGCAAACACACAGCATAGTTCTCATCCATGGATCACACTCTGCTTTAGAGCGAGAAGCACGCTCTTGCTTTCTAGAGTCTCTTAGACAGCAGGAAACGTGAGTGTGCTGAGAACAAAAGAACGGTGTTTCCTACACATACGGACCATATCTAGTCCAAATCTGCTTCTTAAACTGATACAAAGCACTGTTCCTCTAACATCCAATGCTTGTCAGTTAAGATGAGAAACGTGTGAGCTTCTGGAACGATGTAGTTCGTTTGAGCAGAAAAGTGACTGCCCTTACCTGAAATGAAGTCTTGCTTGTAGGAAGACTCAGAGCCTGGGATTTAACTCCATTTCTGAAGGCAAACACACAGCAGTGTTCTCATCCATTGATCACACTCAGCTTTAGAATAAGAAGCACGCTCTTGCTTTTTAGAGTCTCTAAGACAGGAGGAAACGTGATTTTGCTGAGAACAAAAATACACAGTTTCCTACACACACGGTCCATATCTAGTCCAAATCTGGTTCTGAAACTGATACAAAGCACTGACCCTCTAACATCCAATTATTGTCAGTTAAGATGGGAAACGTGTGAGCTTCATGAACGATGTAGTTCGTTTGAGCTGAAAAGTGACTGCCATTACCTGAATTGAAGTCTTGCTTGTAGGAAGACTCAGAGCCTGGGATTTAAGTCCATTTCTGAAGGCAAACACACAGCATAGTTCTCATCCATGGATCACACTCTGCTTTATAGCGAGAAGCACGCTCTTGCTTTCTAGAGTCTCTAAGACAGCAGGAAACGTGAGTGTGCCCAGAACAAAAGAACGGTGTTTCCTACACATACGGACTATATGTAGTCCAAAACTTCTTCTGAAACTGATAGAATGCACTGGTCCTCTAACATGCAATGCTTGTCAGTTAAGATGAGAAACGTGTGAGCTTCTGGAACGATGTAGTTCGTTTGAGCAGAAAAGTGACTGCCCTTACCTGAAACGAAGTCTTGCTTGGAGGAAGACTCAGAGCCTGGGATTTAACTCCATTTCTGAAGCGAAACACACAGCGTAGTTCTCATCCATGGATAACACCCTGATTTAGAGCAAGAAGCACACTCTTGCTTTCTGGAGTCTCTAAGACAGCAGGAAATCTGAGTGTGCCCAGAGCAAAAGAACGGTGTTTCCTACACATACGGACTATATGTAGTCCAAAACTTCATCTGAAACTGATGGAATGCACTAGTCCTCTAACATCCAATGCTTGTCAGTTAAGATGAGAAACGTGTGAGCTTCGTGAAAGATGTAGTTCGTTTGAGCAGAAAAGTGACTGCCCTTACCTGAAATGAAGTCTTGCTTGTAGGGAGACTCAGAGCCTGGGATTTAACTCCGTTTCTGAAGTAAAACACACAGCAGTGTAATCATCCATTGATCACACTCTGCTTTATAACAAGAAGCACGCTCTTGCTTTCTAGAATCTCTAAGACAGCAGGAAATGTGATTTTGCTGAGAACAAAAGAACGGTGTTTCCTACACATACGGACCATATCTAGTTCAACTCTGCTTCTGAAACTGATACAAAGGAATGGTCCTCTAACATCCAATGCTTGTCAGTTAAGATGAGAAACGTGTGAGCTTTGTGAATGATGTAGTTCCTTTGAACTGAAAAGTGACTGCCCTTACCTGAAACGAAGTCTTGCTTGTAGGAAGACTAAGAGCCTAGGATTTAACTCCATTTCTGAAGGCAAACACACAGCATAGTTCTCATCCATGGATCACACTCTGCTTTAGAGCGAGAAGCACGTTCTTGCTTTCTAGAGTCTCTAAGACAGCAGGAAACGTGAGTGTGCCCAGACCAAAAAACGGTGTTTCCTACATATACGGACTATATGTATTCCAAAACTTCTTCTGAAACAGATAGAATGCACTGGTCCTCTAACATCCAATGCTTGTCAGTTAAGATGAGAAACGTGTGTGCTTCGTGAAAGATGTAGTTCGTTTGAGCAGAAAAGTGACTGCCCTTACATGAAATGAAGTCTTGCTTGTAGGGAGACTCAGAGCCTGGGATTTAATTCCATTTCTGAAGTAAAACACACAGCAGTGTAATCATCCATTGATCACACTCTGCTTTATAACAAGAAGCACGCTCTTACTTTCTAGAGTCTCTAAGACAGCAGGAAACATGATTTTGCTGAGAACAAAAGAACGGTGTTTCCTACACATACGGACCATATCTAGTTCAACTCTGCTTCTGAAACTGATACAAAGGACTGGTCCTCTAACATCCAATGCTTGTCAGTTAAGATGAGAAACGTGTGAGCTTTGTGAATGATGTAGTTCCTTTGAACTGAAAAGTGACTGCCCTTACCTGAAACGAAGTCTTGCTTGTAGTAAGACACAGAGCCTGGGATTTAACTCCATTTCTTAAGAGAAACACACAGCATAGTTCTCATCCATGGATCACACTCTGCTTTAGAGCGAGAAGCATGCTCTTGCTTTTAGAGTCTCTAATATAGCAGGAAATCTGAGTGTGCCCAGAACAAAAGAAAGGTGTTTCCTACATATACGGACCATTTGTAGTCCAAATCTGCTTCTGAAACTGATACAATGCACTGGTCCTCTAACATCCAATGCTTGTCAGTTAAGATGAGAAACGTGTGAGCTTCTGGAACGATGTAGTTCGTTTGAGCAGACAAGTGACTGCCCTTACCTGAAACGAAGTCTTGCTTGGAGGAAGACTCAGAGCCTGGGATTCAACTCCATTTCTGAAGTGAAACACACAGCGTAGTTCTCATCCATGGATCACACTCTGCTTTAGAGCAAGAAGCACACTCTTGGTTTCTGGAGTCTCTAAGACAGCAGGAAATATGAGTGTGCCCAGAACAAAAGAACGGTGTTTCCTACACATACGGACTATATGTAGTCCAAAACTTCTTCTGAAACTGATAGAATGCACTAGTCCTCTAACATCCAATGCTTGTCAGTTAAGATGAGAAACGTGTGAGCTTCGTGAAAGATGTAGTTCGTTTGAGCAGAAAAGTGACTGCCCTTACCTGAAACGAAGTCTTGCTTGTAGGAAGACTCAGAGCCTGGGATTTAACTCCATTTCTGAAGGCAAACACACAGCATAGTTCTCATCCATGGATCACACTCTGCTTTAGAGCGAGAAGCACGCTCTTGCTTTCTAGAGTCTCTAAGACAGCAGGAAACGTGAGTGTGCTGAGAACAAAAGAACGGTGTTTCCTACACATACGGACCATATCTAGTCCAAATCTGCTTCTTAAACTGATACAAAGCACTGTTCCTCTAACATCCAATGCTTGTCAGTTAAGATGAGAAACGTGTGAGCTTCTGGAACGATGTAGTTCGTTTGAGCAGAAAAGTGACTGCCCTTACCTGAAATGAAGTCTTGCTTGTAGGAAGACTCAGAGCCTGGGATTTAACTCCATTTCTGAAGTGAAACACACAGCGTAGTTCTCATCCATGGATCACACTCTGCTTTAGAGCAAGAAGTACGCTCTTGCTTACTAGAGTCTCTAAGACAGCAGGAAACGTGATGGTGCCCAGAACAAAAGAACGGTGTTTCCTACACATACGGACTATATGTAGTCCAAAACTACTTCTGAACCAGATAGAATGCACTGGTCCTCTAACATCCAATGCTTGTCAATTAAGATGAGAAATGTGTGAGCATCTGGAACGATGTAGTTCGTTTGAGCAGAAAAGTGACTGCCCTTACCTGAAACGAAGTCTTGCTTGGAGGAAGACTCAGAGCCTGGGATTTAACTCCTTTTCTGAAGTGAAACACACAGCGTAGTTCTCATCCATGGATAACACCCTGATTTAGAGCAAGAAGCACACTCTTGCTTTCTGGAGTCTCTAAGACAGCAGGAAATCTGAGTGTGCCCAGAACAAAAGAACGGTGTTTCCTACACATACGGACTATATGTAGTCCAAAACTTCTTCTGAAACTGATAGAATGCACTAGTCCTCTAACGTCCAATGCTTGTCAGTTAAGATGAGAAATGTGTGAGCTTCGTGAAAGATGTAGTTCGTTTGAGCAGAAAAGTGACTGCCCTTACATGAAATGAAGTCTTGCTTGTAGGGAGACTCAGAGCCTGGGATTTAATTCCATTTCTGAAGTAAAACACACAGCAGTGTAATCATCCATTGATCACACTCTGCTTTATAACAAGAAGCACGCTCTTACTTTCTAGAGTCTCTAAGACAGCAGGAAACATGATTTTGCTGGGAACAAAAGAACTGTGTTTCCTACACATACACACCATATCTAGTTCAACTCTGCTTCTGAAACTGATACAAAGGACTGGTCCTCTAACATCCAATGCTTGTCAGTTAAGATGAGAAACGTGTGAGCTTTGTGAATGATGTAGTTCCTTTGAACTGAAAAGTGACTGCCCTTACCTGAAACGAAGTCTTGCTTGTAGTAGGACACAGAGCCTGGGATTTAACTCCATTTCTTAAGAGAAACACACAGCATAGTTCTCATCCATGGATCACACTCTGCTTTAGAGCGAGAAGCATGCTCTTGCTTTTAGAGTCTCTAATATAGCAGGAAATCTGAGTGTGCCCAGAACAAAAGAAAGGTGTTTCCTACATATACGGACCATTTGTAGTCCAAATCTGCTTCTGAAACTGATACAATGCACTGGTCCTCTAACATCCAATGCTTGTCAGTTAAGATGAGAAACGTGTGAGCTTCTGGAACGATGTAGTTCGTTTGAGCAGACAAGTGACTGCCCTTACCTGAAACGAAGTCTTGCTTGGAGGAAGACTCAGAGCCTGGGATTCAACTCCATTTCTGAAGTGAAACACACAGCGTAGTTCTCATCCATGGATCACACTCTGCTTTAGAGCAAGAAGCACACTCTTGCTTTCTGGAGTCTCTAAGACAGCAGGAAATATGAGTGTGCCCAGAACAAAAGAACGGTGTTTCCTACACATACGGACTATATGTAGTCCAAAACTTCTTCTGAAACTGATAGAATGCACTAGTCCTCTAACATCCAATGGTTGTCAGTTAAGATGAGAAACGTGTGAGCTTCGTGAAAGATGTAGTTCGTTTGAGCAGAAAAGTGACTGCCCTTACCTGAAACGAAGTCTTGCTTGTAGGAAGACTCAGAGCCTGGGATTTAACTCCATTTCTGAAGGCAAACACACAGCATAGTTCTCATCCATGGATCACACTCTGCTTTAGAGCGAGAAGCACGCTCTTGCTTTCTAGAGTCTCTTAGACAGCAGGAAACGTGAGTGTGCTGAGAACAAAAGAACGGTGTTTCCTACACATACGGACCATATCTAGTCCAAATCTGCTTCTTAAACTGATACAAAGCACTGTTCCTCTAACATCCAATGCTTGTCAGTTAAGATGAGAAACGTGTGAGCTTCTGGAACGATGTAGTTCGTTTGAGCAGAAAAGTGACTGCCCTTACCTGAAATGAAGTCTTGCTTGTAGGAAGACTCAGAGCCTGGGATTTAACTCCATTTCTGAAGGCAAACACACAGCAGTGTTCTCATCCATTGATCACACTCAGCTTTAGAATAAGAAGCACGCTCTTGCTTTTTAGAGTCTCTAAGACAGGAGGAAACGTGATTTTGCTGAGAACAAAAATACACAGTTTCCTACACACACGGTCCATATCTAGTCCAAATCTGGTTCTGAAACTGATACAAAGCACTGACCCTCTAACATCCAATTATTGTCAGTTAAGATGGGAAACGTGTGAGCTTCATGAACGATGTAGTTCGTTTGAGCTGAAAAGTGACTGCCATTACCTGAATTGAAGTCTTGCTTGTAGGAAGACTCAGAGCCTGGGATTTAAGTCCATTTCTGAAGGCAAACACACAGCATAGTTCTCATCCATGGATCACACTCTGCTTTATAGCGAGAAGCACGCTCTTGCTTTCTAGAGTCTCTAAGACAGCAGGAAACGTGAGTGTGCCCAGAACAAAAGAACGGTGTTTCCTACACATACGGACTATATGTAGTCCAAAACTTCTTCTGAAACTGATAGAATGCACTGGTCCTCTAACATGCAATGCTTGTCAGTTAAGATGAGAAACGTGTGAGCTTCTGGAACGATGTAGTTCGTTTGAGCAGAAAAGTGACTGCCCTTACCTGAAACGAAGTCTTGCTTGGAGGAAGACTCAGAGCCTGGGATTTAACTCCATTTCTGAAGCGAAACACACAGCGTAGTTCTCATCCATGGATAACACCCTGATTTAGAGCAAGAAGCACACTCTTGCTTTCTGGAGTCTCTAAGACAGCAGGAAATCTGAGTGTGCCCAGAACAAAAGAACGGTGTTTCCTACACATACGGACTATATGTAGTCCAAAACTTCTTCTGAAACTGATAGAATGCACTAGTCCTCTAACGTCCAATGCTTGTCAGTTAAGATGAGAAATGTGTGAGCTTCGTGAAAGATGTAGTTCGTTTGAGCAGAAAAGTGACTGCCCTTACATGAAATGAAGTCTTGCTTGTAGGGAGACTCAGAGCCTGGGATTTAATTCCATTTCTGAAGTAAAACACACAGCAGTGTAATCATCCATTGATCACACTCTGCTTTATAACAAGAAGCACGCTCTTACTTTCTAGAGTCTCTAAGACAGCAGGAAACATGATTTTGCTGGGAACAAAAGAACTGTGTTTCCTACACATACACACCATATCTAGTTCAACTCTGCTTCTGAAACTGATACAAAGGACTGGTCCTCTAACATCCAATGCTTGTCAGTTAAGATGAGAAACGTGTGAGCTTTGTGAATGATGTAGTTCCTTTGAACTGAAAAGTGACTGCCCTTACCTGAAACGAAGTCTTGCTTGTAGTAGGACACAGAGCCTGGGATTTAACTCCATTTCTTAAGAGAAACACACAGCATAGTTCTCATCCATGGATCACACTCTGCTTTAGAGCGAGAAGCATGCTCTTGCTTTTAGAGTCTCTAATATAGCAGGAAATCTGAGTGTGCCCAGAACAAAAGAAAGGTGTTTCCTACATATACGGACCATTTGTAGTCCAAATCTGCTTCTGAAACTGATACAATGCACTGGTCCTCTAACATCCAATGCTTGTCAGTTAAGATGAGAAACGTGTGAGCTTCTGGAACGATGTAGTTCGTTTGAGCAGACAAGTGACTGCCCTTACCTGAAACGAAGTCTTGCTTGGAGGAAGACTCAGAGCCTGGGATTCAACTCCATTTCTGAAGTGAAACACACAGCGTAGTTCTCATCCATGGATCACACTCTGCTTTAGAGCAAGAAGCACACTCTTGCTTTCTGGAGTCTCTAAGACAGCAGGAAATATGAGTGTGCCCAGAACAAAAGAACGGTGTTTCCTACACATACGGACTATATGTAGTCCAAAACTTCTTCTGAAACTGATAGAATGCACTAGTCCTCTAACATCCAATGGTTGTCAGTTAAGATGAGAAACGTGTGAGCTTCGTGAAAGATGTAGTTCGTTTGAGCAGAAAAGTGACTGCCCTTACCTGAAACGAAGTCTTGCTTGTAGGAAGACTCAGAGCCTGGGATTTAACTCCATTTCTGAAGGCAAACACACAGCATAGTTCTCATCCATGGATCACACTCTGCTTTAGAGCGAGAAGCACGCTCTTGCTTTCTAGAGTCTCTTAGACAGCAGGAAACGTGAGTGTGCTGAGAACAAAAGAACGGTGTTTCCTACACATACGGACCATATCTAGTCCAAATCTGCTTCTTAAACTGATACAAAGCACTGTTCCTCTAACATCCAATGCTTGTCAGTTAAGATGAGAAACGTGTGAGCTTCTGGAACGATGTAGTTCGTTTGAGCAGAAAAGTGACTGCCCTTACCTGAAATGAAGTCTTGCTTGTAGGAAGACTCAGAGCCTGGGATTTAACTCCATTTCTGAAGGCAAACACACAGCAGTGTTCTCATCCATTGATCACACTCAGCTTTAGAATAAGAAGCACGCTCTTGCTTTTTAGAGTCTCTAAGACAGGAGGAAACGTGATTTTGCTGAGAACAAAAATACACAGTTTCCTACACACACGGTCCATATCTAGTCCAAATCTGGTTCTGAAACTGATACAAAGCACTGACCCTCTAACATCCAATTATTGTCAGTTAAGATGGGAAACGTGTGAGCTTCATGAACGATGTAGTTCGTTTGAGCTGAAAAGTGACTGCCATTACCTGAATTGAAGTCTTGCTTGTAGGAAGACTCAGAGCCTGGGATTTAAGTCCATTTCTGAAGGCAAACACACAGCATAGTTCTCATCCATGGATCACACTCTGCTTTATAGCGAGAAGCACGCTCTTGCTTTCTAGAGTCTCTAAGACAGCAGGAAACGTGAGTGTGCCCAGAACAAAAGAACGGTGTTTCCTACACATACGGACTATATGTAGTCCAAAACTTCTTCTGAAACTGATAGAATGCACTGGTCCTCTAACATGCAATGCTTGTCAGTTAAGATGAGAAACGTGTGAGCTTCTGGAACGATGTAGTTCGTTTGAGCAGAAAAGTGACTGCCCTTACCTGAAACGAAGTCTTGCTTGGAGGAAGACTCAGAGCCTGGGATTTAACTCCATTTCTGAAGCGAAACACACAGCGTAGTTCTCATCCATGGATAACACCCTGATTTAGAGCAAGAAGCACACTCTTGCTTTCTGGAGTCTCTAAGACAGCAGGAAATCTGAGTGTGCCCAGAGCAAAAGAACGGTGTTTCCTACACATACGGACTATATGTAGTCCAAAACTTCATCTGAAACTGATGGAATGCACTAGTCCTCTAACATCCAATGCTTGTCAGTTAAGATGAGAAACGTGTGAGCTTCGTGAAAGATGTAGTTCGTTTGAGCAGAAAAGTGACTGCCCTTACCTGAAATGAAGTCTTGCTTGTAGGGAGACTCAGAGCCTGGGATTTAACTCCGTTTCTGAAGTAAAACACACAGCAGTGTAATCATCCATTGATCACACTCTGCTTTATAACAAGAAGCACGCTCTTGCTTTCTAGAATCTCTAAGACAGCAGGAAATGTGATTTTGCTGAGAACAAAAGAACGGTGTTTCCTACACATACGGACCATATCTAGTTCAACTCTGCTTCTGAAACTGATACAAAGGAATGGTCCTCTAACATCCAATGCTTGTCAGTTAAGATGAGAAACGTGTGAGCTTTGTGAATGATGTAGTTCCTTTGAACTGAAAAGTGACTGCCCTTACCTGAAACGAAGTCTTGCTTGTAGGAAGACTAAGAGCCTAGGATTTAACTCCATTTCTGAAGGCAAACACACAGCATAGTTCTCATCCATGGATCACACTCTGCTTTAGAGCGAGAAGCACGTTCTTGCTTTCTAGAGTCTCTAAGACAGCAGGAAACGTGAGTGTGCCCAGAACAAAAGAACGGTGTTTCCTACATATACGGACTATATGTATTCCAAAACTTCTTCTGAAACAGATAGAATGCACTGGTCCTCTAACATCCAATGCTTGTCAGTTAAGATGAGAAACGTGTGTGCTTCGTGAAAGATGTAGTTCGTTTGAGCAGAAAAGTGACTGCCCTTACATGAAATGAAGTCTTGCTTGTAGGGAGACTCAGAGCCTGGGATTTAATTCCATTTCTGAAGTAAAACACACAGCAGTGTAATCATCCATTGATCACACTCTGCTTTATAACAAGAAGCACGCTCTTACTTTCTAGAGTCTCTAAGACAGCAGGAAACATGATTTTGCTGAGAACAAAAGAACGGTGTTTCCTACACATACGGACCATATCTAGTTCAACTCTGCTTCTGAAACTGATACAAAGGACTGGTCCTCTAACATCCAATGCTTGTCAGTTAAGATGAGAAACGTGTGAGCTTTGTGAATGATGTAGTTCCTTTGAACTGAAAAGTGACTGCCCTTACCTGAAACGAAGTCTTGCTTGTAGTAAGACACAGAGCCTGGGATTTAACTCCATTTCTTAAGAGAAACACACAGCATAGTTCTCATCCATGGATCACACTCTGCTTTAGAGCGAGAAGCATGCTCTTGCTTTTAGAGTCTCTAATATAGCAGGAAATCTGAGTGTGCCCAGAACAAAAGAAAGGTGTTTCCTACATATACGGACCATTTGTAGTCCAAATCTGCTTCTGAAACTGATACAATGCACTGGTCCTCTAACATCCAATGCTTGTCAGTTAAGATGAGAAACGTGTGAGCTTCTGGAACGATGTAGTTCGTTTGAGCAGACAAGTGACTGCCCTTACCTGAAACGAAGTCTTGCTTGGAGGAAGACTCAGAGCCTGGGATTCAACTCCATTTCTGAAGTGAAACACACAGCGTAGTTCTCATCCATGGATCACACTCTGCTTTAGAGCAAGAAGCACACTCTTGGTTTCTGGAGTCTCTAAGACAGCAGGAAATATGAGTGTGCCCAGAACAAAAGAACGGTGTTTCCTACACATACGGACTATATGTAGTCCAAAACTTCTTCTGAAACTGATAGAATGCACTAGTCCTCTAACATCCAATGCTTGTCAGTTAAGATGAGAAACGTGTGAGCTTCGTGAAAGATGTAGTTCGTTTGAGCAGAAAAGTGACTGCCCTTACCTGAAACGAAGTCTTGCTTGTAGGAAGACTCAGAGCCTGGGATTTAACTCCATTTCTGAAGGCAAACACACAGCATAGTTCTCATCCATGGATCACACTCTGCTTTAGAGCGAGAAGCACGCTCTTGCTTTCTAGAGTCTCTAAGACAGCAGGAAACGTGAGTGTGCTGAGAACAAAAGAACGGTGTTTCCTACACATACGGACCATATCTAGTCCAAATCTGCTTCTTAAACTGATACAAAGCACTGTTCCTCTAACATCCAATGCTTGTCAGTTAAGATGAGAAACGTGTGAGCTTCTGGAACGATGTAGTTCGTTTGAGCAGAAAAGTGACTGCCCTTACCTGAAATGAAGTCTTGCTTGTAGGAAGACTCAGAGCCTGGGATTTAACTCCATTTCTGAAGTGAAACACACAGCGTAGTTCTCATCCATGGATCACACTCTGCTTTAGAGCAAGAAGTACGCTCTTGCTTACTAGAGTCTCTAAGACAGCAGGAAACGTGATGGTGCCCAGAACAAAAGAACTGTGTTTCCTACACATACGGACTATATGTAGTCCAAAACTACTTCTGAACCAGATAGAATGCACTGGTCCTCTAACATCCAATGCTTGTCAATTAAGATGAGAAATGTGTGAGCATCTGGAACGATGTAGTTCGTTTGAGCAGAAAAGTGACTGCCCTTACCTGAAACGAAGTCTTGCTTGGAGGAAGACTCAGAGCCTGGGATTTAACTCCTTTTCTGAAGTGAAACACACAGCGTAGTTCTCATCCATGGATAACACCCTGATTTAGAGCAAGAAGCACACTCTTGCTTTCTGGAGTCTCTAAGACAGCAGGAAATCTGAGTGTGCCCAGAACAAAAGAACGGTGTTTCCTACACATAGGGACTATATGTAGTCCAAAACTTCTTCTGAAACTGATAGAATGCACTCGTCCTCTAACGTCCAATGCTTGTCAGTTAAGATGAGAAATGTGTGAGCTTCGTGAAAGATGTAGTTCGTTTGAGCAGAAAAGTGACTGCCCTTACATGAAATGAAGTCTTGCTTGTAGGGAGACTCAGAGCCTGGGATTTAATTCCATTTCTGAAGTAAAACACACAGCAGTGTAATCATCCATTGATCACACTCTGCTTTATAACAAGAAGCACGCTCTTACTTTCTAGAGTCTCTAAGACAGCAGGAAACATGATTTTGCTGAGAACAAAAGAACGGTGTTTCCTACACATACGGACCATATCTAGTTCAACTCTGCTTCTGAAACTGATACAAAGGACTGGTCCTCTAACATCCAATGCTTGTCAGTTAAGATGAGAAACGTGTGAGCTTTGTGAATGATGTAGTTCCTTTGAACTGAAAAGTGACTGCCCTTACCTGAAACGAAGTCTTGCTTGTAGTAGGACACAGAGCCTGGGATTTAACTCCATTTCTTAAGAGAAACACACAGCATAGTTCTCATCCATGGATCACACTCTGCTTTAGAGCGAGAAGCATGCTCTTGCTTTTAGAGTCTCTAATATAGCAGGAAATCTGAGTGTGCCCAGAACAAAAGAAAGGTGTTTCCTACATATACGGACCATTTGTAGTCCAAATCTGCTTCTGAAACTGATACAATGCACTGGTCCTCTAACATCCAATGCTTGTCAGTTAAGATGAGAAACGTGTGAGCTTCTGGAACGATGTAGTTCGTTTGAGCAGACAAGTGACTGCCCTTACCTGAAACGAAGTCTTGCTTGGAGGAAGACTCAGAGCCTGGGATTCAACTCCATTTCTGAAGTGAAACACACAGCGTAGTTCTCATCCATGGATCACACTCTGCTTTAGAGCAAGAAGCACACTCTTGCTTTCTGGAGTCTCTAAGACAGCAGGAAATATGAGTGTGCCCAGAACAAAAGAACGGTGTTTCCTACACATACGGACTATATGTAGTCCAAAACTTCTTCTGAAACTGATAGAATGCACTAGTCCTCTAACATCCAATGGTTGTCAGTTAAGATGAGAAACGTGTGAGCTTCGTGAAAGATGTAGTTCGTTTGAGCAGAAAAGTGACTGCCCTTACCTGAAACGAAGTCTTGCTTGTAGGAAGACTCAGAGCCTGGGATTTAACTCCATTTCTGAAGGCAAACACACAGCATAGTTCTCATCCATGGATCACACTCTGCTTTAGAGCGAGAAGCACGCTCTTGCTTTCTAGAGTCTCTTAGACAGCAGGAAACGTGAGTGTGCTGAGAACAAAAGAACGGTGTTTCCTACACATACGGACCATATCTAGTCCAAATCTGCTTCTTAAACTGATACAAAGCACTGTTCCTCTAACATCCAATGCTTGTCAGTTAAGATGAGAAACGTGTGAGCTTCTGGAACGATGTAGTTCGTTTGAGCAGAAAAGTGACTGCCCTTACCTGAAATGAAGTCTTGCTTGTAGGAAGACTCAGAGCCTGGGATTTAACTCCATTTCTGAAGGCAAACACACAGCAGTGTTCTCATCCATTGATCACACTCAGCTTTAGAATAAGAAGCACGCTCTTGCTTTTTAGAGTCTCTAAGACAGGAGGAAACGTGATTTTGCTGAGAACAAAAATACACAGTTTCCTACACACACGGACCATATCTAGTCCAAATCTGGTTCTGAAACTGATACAAAGCACTGACCCTCTAACATCCAATTCTTGTCAGTTAAGATGGGAAACGTGTGAGCTTCATGAACGATGTAGTTCGTTTGAGCTGAAAAGTGACTGCCATTACCTGAATTGAAGTCTTGCTTGGAGGAAGACTCAGAACCTGGGATTTAACTCCATTTCTGAAGTGAAACACACAGCGTAGTTCTCATCCATGGATCACACTCTGCTTTAGAGCAAGAAGTACGCTCTTGCTTTCTAGAGTCTCTAAGACAGCAGGAAACGTGATGGTGCCCAGAACAAAAGAACGGTGTTTCCTACACATACGGACTATATGTAGTCCAAAACTACTTCTGAAATAGATAGAATGCACTGGTCCTCTAACATCCAATGCTTGTCAGTTAAGATGAGAAATGTGTGAGCTTCTGGAACGATGTAGTTCGTTTGAGCAGAAAAGTGACTGCCCTTACCTGAAACGAAGTCTTGCTTGGAGGAAGACTCAGAGCCTGGAATTTAACTCCATTTCTGAAGCGAAACACACAGCGTAGTTCTCATCCATGGATAACACCCTGATTTAGAGCAAGAAGCACACTCTTGCTTTCTGGAGTCTCTAAGACAGCAGGAAATCTGAGTGTGCCCAGAGCAAAAGAACGGTGTTTCCTACACATACGGACTATATGTAGTCCAAAACTTCATCTGAAACTGATGGAATGCACTAGTCCTCTAACATCCAATGCTTGTCAGTTAAGATGAGAAACGTGTGAGCTTCGTGAAAGATGTAGTTCGTTTGAGCAGAAAAGTGACTGCCCTTACCTGAAATGAAGTCTTGCTTGTAGGGAGACTCAGAGCCTGGGATTTAACTCCGTTTCTGAAGTAAAACACACAGCAGTGTAATCATCCATTGATCACACTCTGCTTTATAACAAGAAGCACGCTCTTGCTTTCTAGAATCTCTAAGACAGCAGGAAATGTGATTTTGCTGAGAACAAAAGAACGGTGTTTCCTACACATACGGACCATATCTAGTTCAACTCTGCTTCTGAAACTGATACAAAGGAATGGTCCTCTAACATCCAATGCTTGTCAGTTAAGATGAGAAACGTGTGAGCTTTGTGAATGATGTAGTTCCTTTGAACTGAAAAGTGACTGCCCTTACCTGAAACGAAGTCTTGCTTGTAGGAAGACTAAGAGCCTAGGATTTAGCTCCATTTCTGAAGGCAAACACACAGCATAGTTCTCATCCATGGATCACACTCTGCTTTAGAGCGAGAAGCACGTTCTTGCTTTCTAGAGTCTCTAAGACAGCAGGAAACGTGAGTGTGCCCAGAACAAAAGAACGGTGTTTCCTACATATACGGACTATATGTATTCCAAAACTTCTTCTGAAACAGATAGAATGCACTGGTCCTCTAACATCCAATGCTTGTCAGTTAAGATGAGAAACGTGTGTGCTTCGTGAAAGATGTAGTTCGTTTGAGCAGAAAAGTGACTGCCCTTACATGAAATGAAGTCTTGCTTGTAGGGAGACTCAGAGCCTGGGATTTAATTCCATTTCTGAAGTAAAACACACAGCAGTGTAATCATCCATTGATCACACTCTGCTTTATAACAAGAAGCACGCTCTTACTTTCGAGAGTCTCTAAGACAGCAGGAAACATGATTTTGCTGGGAACAAAAGAACGGTGTTTCCTACACATACGGACCATATCTAGTTCAACTCTGCTTCTGAAACTGATACAAAGGACTGGTCCTCTAACATCCAATGCTTGTCAGTTAAGATGAGAAACGTGTGAGCTTTGTGAATGATGTAGTTCCTTTGAACTGAAAAGTGACTGCCCTTACCTGAAACGAAGTCTTGCTTGTAGTAAGACACAGAGCCTGGGATTTAACTCCATTTCTTAAGAGAAACACACAGCATAGTTCTCATCCATGGATCACACTCTGCTTTAGAGCGAGAAGCATGCTCTTGCTTTTAGAGTCTCTAATATAGCAGGAAATCTGAGTGTGCCCAGAACAAAAGAAAGGTGTTTCCTACATATACGGACCATTTGTAGTCCAAATCTGCTTCTGAAACTGATACAATGCACTGGTCCTCTAACATCCAATGCTTGTCAGTTAAGATGAGAAACGTGTGAGCTTCTGGAACGATGTAGTTCGTTTGAGCAGACAAGTGACTGCCCTTACCTGAAACGAAGTCTTGCTTGGAGGAAGACTCAGAGCCTGGGATTCAACTCCATTTCTGAAGTGAAACACACAGCGTAGTTCTCATCCATGGATCACACTCTGCTTTAGAGCAAGAAGCACACTCTTGGTTTCTGGAGTCTCTAAGACAGCAGGAAATATGAGTGTGCCCAGAACAAAAGAACGGTGTTTCCTACACATACGGACTATATGTAGTCCAAAACTTCTTCTGAAACTGATAGAATGCACTAGTCCTCTAACATCCAATGCTTGTCAGTTAAGATGAGAAACGTGTGAGCTTCGTGAAAGATGTAGTTCGTTTGAGCAGAAAAGTGACTGCCCTTACCTGAAACGAAGTCTTGCTTGTAGGAAGACTCAGAGCCTGGGATTTAACTACATTTCTGAAGGCAAACACACAGCATAGTTCTCATCCATGGATCACACTCTGCTTTAGAGCGAGAAGCACGCTCTTGCTTTCTAGAGTCTCTAAGACAGCAGGAAACGTGAGTGTGCTGAGAACAAAAGAACGGTGTTTCCTACACATACGGACCATATCTAGTCCAAATCTGCTTCTTAAACTGATACAAAGCACTGTTCCTCTAACATCCAATGCTTGTCAGTTAAGATGAGAAACGTGTGAGCTTCTGGAACGATGTAGTTCGTTTGAGCAGAAAAGTGACTGCCCTTACCTGAAATGAAGTCTTGCTTGTAGGAAGACTCAGAGCCTGGGATTTAACTCCATTTCTGAAGTGAAACACACAGCGTAGTTCTCATCCATGGATCACACTCTGCTTTAGAGCAAGAAGTACGCTCTTGCTTACTAGAGTCTCTAAGACAGCAGGAAACGTGATGGTGCCCAGAACAAAAGAACGGTGTTTCCTACACATACGGACTATATGTAGTCCAAAACTACTTCTGAACCAGATAGAATGCACTGGTCCTCTAACATCCAATGCTTGTCAGTTAAGATGAGAAATGTGTGAGCATCTGGAACGATGTAGTTCGTTTGAGCAGAAAAGTGACTGCCCTTACCTGAAACGAAGTCTTGCTTGGAGGAAGACTCAGAGCCTGGGATTTAACTCCTTTTCTGAAGTGAAACACACAGCGTAGTTCTCATCCATGGATAACACCCTGATTTAGAGCAAGAAGCACACTCTTGCTTTCTGGAGTCTCTAAGACAGCAGGAAATCTGAGTGTGCCCAGAACAAAAGAACGGTGTTTCCTACACATACGGACTATATGTAGTCCAAAACTTCTTCTGAAACTGATAGAATGCACTAGTCCTCTAACGTCCAATGCTTGTCAGTTAAGATGAGAAATGTGTGAGCTTCGTGAAAGATGTAGTTCGTTTGAGCAGAAAAGTGACTGCCCTTACATGAAATGAAGTCTTGCTTGTAGGGAGACTCAGAGCCTGGGATTTAATTCCATTTCTGAAGTAAAACACACAGCAGTGTAATCATCCATTGATCACACTCTGCTTTATAACAAGAAGCACGCTCTTACTTTCTAGAGTCTCTAAGACAGCAGGAAACATGATTTTGCTGGGAACAAAAGAACGGTGTTTCCTACACATACGGACCATATCTAGTTCAACTCTGCTTCTGAAACTGATACAAAGGACTGGTCCTCTAACATCCAATGCTTGTCAGTTAAGATGAGAAACGTGTGAGCTTTGTGAATTATGTAGTTCCTTTGAACTGAAAAGTGACTGCCCTTACCTGAAACGAAGTCTTGCTTGTAGTAGGACACAGAGCCTGGGATTTAACTCCATTTCTTAAGAGAAACACACAGCATAGTTCTCATCCATGGATCACACTCTGCTTTAGAGCGAGAAGCATGCTCTTGCTTTTAGAGTCTCTAATATAGCAGGAAATCTGAGTGTGCCCAGAACAAAAGAAAGGTGTTTCCTACATATACGGACCATTTGTAGTCCAAATCTGCTTCTGAAACTGATACAATGCACTGGTCCTCTAACATCCAATGCTTGTCAGTTAAGATGAGAAACGTGTGAGCTTCTGGAACGATGTAGTTCGTTTGAGCAGACAAGTGACTGCCCTTACCTGAAACGAAGTCTTGCTTGGAGGAAGACTCAGAGCCTGGGATTCAACTCCATTTCTGAAGTGAAACACACAGCGTAGTTCTCATCCATGGATCACACTCTGCTTTAGAGCAAGAAGCACACTCTTGCTTTCTGGAGTCTCTAAGACAGCAGGAAATATGAGTGTGCCCAGAACAAAAGAACGGTGTTTCCTACACATACGGACTATATGTAGTCCAAAACTTCTTCTGAAACTGATAGAATGCACTAGTCCTCTAACATCCAATGGTTGTCAGTTAAGATGAGAAACGTGTGAGCTTCGTGAAAGATGTAGTTCGTTTGAGCAGAAAAGTGACTGCCCTTACCTGAAACGAAGTCTTGCTTGTAGGAAGACTCAGAGCCTGGGATTTAACTCCATTTCTGAAGGCAAACACACAGCATAGTTCTCATCCATGGATCACACTCTGCTTTAGAGCGAGAAGCACACTCTTGCTTTCTAGAGTCTCTTAGACAGCAGGAAACGTGAGTGTGCTGAGAACAAAAGAACGGTGTTTCCTACACATACGGACCATATCTAGTCCAAATCTGCTTCTTAAACTGATACAAAGCACTGTTCCTCTAACATCCAATGCTTGTCAGTTAAGATGAGAAACGTGTGAGCTTCTGGAACGATGTAGTTCGTTTGAGCAGAAAAGTGACTGCCCTTACCTGAAATGAAGTCTTGCTTGTAGGAAGACTCAGAGCCTGGGATTTAACTCCATTTCTGAAGGCAAACACACAGCAGTGTTCTCATCCATTGATCACACTCAGCTTTAGAATAAGAAGCACGCTCTTGCTTTTTAGAGTCTCTAAGACAGGAGGAAACGTGATTTTGCTGAGAACAAAAATACACAGTTTCCTACACACACGGACCATATCTAGTCCAAATCTGGTTCTGAAACTGATACAAAGCACTGGTCCTCTAACATCCAATTCTTGTCAGTTAAGATGGGAAACGTGTGAGCTTCATGAACGATGTAGTTCGTTTGAGCTGAAAAGTGACTGCCATTACCTGAATTGAAGTCTTGCTTGTAGGAAGACTCAGAGCCTGGGATTTAAGTCCATTTCTGAAGGCAAACACACAGCATAGTTCTCATCCATGGATCACACTCTGCTTTATAGCGAGAAGCACGCTCTTGCTTTCTAGAGTCTCTAAGACAGCAGGAAACGTGAGTGTGCCCAGAACAAAAGAACGGTGTTTCCTACACATACGGACTATATGTAGTCCAAAACTTCTTCTGAAACTGATAGAATGCACTGGTCCTCTAACATGCAATGCTTGTCAGTTAAGATGAGAAACGTGTGAGCTTCGTGAAAGATGTAGTTCGTTTGAGCAGAAAAGTGACTGCCCTTACCTGAAACGAAGTCTTGCTTGTAGGGAGACTCAGAGCCTGGGATTTAACTCCATTTCTGAAGTGAAACACACAGCGTAGTTCTCATCCATGGATAACACCCTGATTTGGAGCAAGAAGCACACTCTTGCTTTCTGGAGTCTCTAAGACAGCAGGAAATCTGAGTGTGCCCAGAGCAAAAGAACGGTGTTTCCTACACATACGGACTATATGTAGTCCAAAACTTCATCTGAAACTGATAGAATGCACTAGTCCTCTAACATCCAATGCTTGTCAGTTAAGATGAGAAACGTGTGAGCTTCGTGAAAGATGTAGTTCCTTTGAGCAGAAAAGTGACTGCCCTTATCTGAAATGAAGTCTTGCTTGTAGGGAGACTCAGAGCCTGGGATTTAACTCCGTTTCTGAAGTAAAACACACAGCAGTGTAATCATCCATGGATCACACTCTGCTTTAGAGCGAGAAGCACGCTCTTGCTTTCTAGAGTCTCTAAGACAGCAGGAAACATGAGTGTGCTGAGAACAAAAGAACGGGGTTTCCTACACATACGGACCTTATCTAGTCCAAATCTGCTTCTTAAACTGATACAAAGCACTGTTCCTCTAACATCCAATGCTTGTCAGTTAAGATGAGAAACGTGTGAGCTTCTGGAACGATGTAGTTCGTTTGAGCAGAAAAGTGACTGCCCTTACCTGAAATGAAGTCTTGCTTGTAGGAAGACTCAGAGCCTGGGATTTAACTCCATTTCTGAAGGCAAACACACAGCAGTGTTCTCATCCATTGATCACACTCAGCTTTAGAATAAGAAGCACGCTCTTGCTTTTTAGAGTCTCTAAGACAGGAGGAAACGTGATTTTGCTGAGAACAAAAATACACAGTTTCCTACACATACGGACCATATCTAGTCCAAATCTGGTTCTGAAACTGATACAAAGCACTGACCCTCTAACATCCAATTCTTGTCAGTTAAGATGGGAAACGTGTGAGCTTCATGAACGATGTAGTTCGTTTGAGCTGAAAAGTGACTGCCATTACCTGAATTGAAGTCTTGCTTGTAGGAAGACTCAGAGCCTGGGATTTAAGTCCATTTCTGAAGGCAAACACACAGCATAGTTCTCATCCATGGATCACACTCTGCTTTATAGCGAGAAGCACGCTCTTGCTTTCTAGAGTCTCTAAGACAGCAGGAAACGTGAGTGTGACCAGAACAAAAGAACGGTGTTTCCTACATATACGGACTATATGTAGTCCAAAACTTCTTCTGAAACTGATAGAATGCACTGGTCCTCTAACATCCAATGCTTGTCAGTTAAGATGAGAAACGTGTGAGCTTCGTGAAAGATGTAGTTCGTTTGAGCAGAAAAGTGACTGCCCTCACCTGAAACGAAGGCTTGCTTGTAGGGAGACTCAGAGCCTGGGATTTAACTCCTTTTCTGAAGTGAAACACACAGCATAGGGTTCATCCATGGATCACACTCTACTTTAGAACAAGAAGCACGCTCTTGCTTTCTAGAGTCTCTAAGACAGCAGGAAACGTGAGTGTGCTGAGAACAAAAGAACGGTGTTTCCTACACATACGGACATTATATAGTCCAACTCTACTTCTGAAACTGATACAAAGCACTGGTCCTCTAACATCCAATGTTTGTCAGTTAAGTTGAGAAACGTGTGAGCTTTGTGAATGATGTAGTTCCTTTAAACTGAAAAGTGACTACCCTTACCTGAAACGAAGTCTTGCTTGTAGGAAGACACAGAGCCTGGGATTTAACTCCATTTCTGAAGGGAAACACACAGCATAGTATTCATCCATGGATCACACTGTGGTTAGAGCGAGAAGCACACTGTTGCTTTCTAGAGTCTCTAAGACAGCAGGAAATTTGAGTGTGCCCAGAACAATAGAACAGTGTTTCCTACACATATGGACCATATCCAGTCCAAATCTGCTTCTGAAACTGATATAAAGCATTGACCCTCTAACATCCAATGCTTGTCAGTTAAGATGTGAAACGTGTGAGCTCTGTGAACGATGTAGTTTGTTTGAGCAGAAAAGTGACGGTCCTTACCTGAAACGAAGTCTTGCTTGTAGGAAGACTCAGAGCCTGGGATTTAAATCCATTTCTGAAGTGAAACACACAGCAGTGTTCTCATCCATTGATGACACTCTGCTTTAGAACAAGAAGCACGCTCTTGCTTTCTAGAGTCTCTAAGACAGCAGGAAACGTGAGTGTGCTGAGAACAAAAGAACGGTGTTTCCTACACATACGGACCATATCTAGTCCAACTCTGCTTCTGAAACTGATACAAAGCACTGGTCCTCTAACATCCAATGCTTGTCAGTTAAGATGAGAAACGTGTGAGCTTCTGGAACGATGTAGTTCGTTTGAGCAGAAAAGTGACCTCCCTTACCTGAAGCGAAGTCTTGCTTGGAGGAAGACTCAGAACCTGGGATTTAACTCCATTTCTGAAGTGAAACACACAGCGTAGTTCTCATCCATGGATCACACTCTGCTTTAGAGCAAGAAGTACGCTCTTGCTTTCTAGAGTCTCTAAGACAGCAGGAAACGTGATGGTGCCCAGAACAAAAGAACGGTGTTTCCTACACATACGGACTATATGTAGTCCAAAACTACTTCTGAAATAGATAGAATGCACTGGTCCTCTAACATCCAATGCTTGTCAGTTAAGATGAGAAATGTGTGAGCTTCTGGAACGATGTAGTTCGTTTGAGCAGAAAAGTGACTGCCCTTACCTGAAACGAAGTCTTGCTTGGAGGAAGACTCAGAGCCTGGGATTTAACTCCATTTCTGAAGCGAAACACACAGCGTAGTTCTCATCCATGGATAACACCCTGATTTAGAGCAAGAAGCACACTCTTGCTTTCTGGAGTCTCTAAGACAGCAGGAAATCTGAGTGTGCCCAGAGCAAAAGAACGGTGTTTCCTACACATACGGACTATATGTAGTCCAAAACTTCATCTGAAACTGATGGAATGCACTAGTCCTCTAACATCCAATGCTTGTCAGTTAAGATGAGAAACGTGTGAGCTTCGTGAAAGATGTAGTTCGTTTGAGCAGAAAAGTGACTGCCCTTACCTGAAATGAAGTCTTGCTTGTAGGGAGACTCAGAGCCTGGGATTTAACTCCGTTTCTGAAGTAAAACACACAGCAGTGTAATCATCCATTGATCACACTCTGCTTTATAACAAGAAGCACGCTCTTGCTTTCTAGAATCTCTAAGACAGCAGGAAATGTGATTTTGCTGAGAACAAAAGAACGGTGTTTCCTACACATACGGACCATATCTAGTTCAACTCTGCTTCTGAAACTGATACAAAGGAATGGTCCTCTAACATCCAATGCTTGTCAGTTAAGATGAGAAACGTGTGAGCTTTGTGAATGATGTAGTTCCTTTGAACTGAAAAGTGACTGCCCTTACCTGAAACGAAGTCTTGCTTGTAGGAAGACTAAGAGCCTAGGATTTAACTCCATTTCTGAAGGCAAACACACAGCATAGTTCTCATCCATGGATCACACTCTGCTTTAGAGCGAGAAGCACGTTCTTGCTTTCTAGAGTCTCTAAGACAGCAGGAAACGTGAGTGTGCCCAGAACAAAAGAACGGTGTTTCCTACATATACGGACTATATGTATTCCAAAACTTCTTCTGAAACAGATAGAATGCACTGGTCCTCTAACATCCAATGCTTGTCAGTTAAGATGAGAAACGTGTGTGCTTCGTGAAAGATGTAGTTCGTTTGAGCAGAAAAGTGACTGCCCTTACCTGAAACGAAGTCTTGCTTGTAGGGAGACTCAGAGCCTGGGATTTAACTCCTTTTCTGAAGTGAAACACACAGCATAGTTTTCATCCATGGATCACACTCTGCTTTGGAACAAGAAGCACACTCTTGCTTTCTAGAATCTCTAAGACAGCAGGAAACGTGATTTTGCTGAGAACAAAAGAACGGTGTTTCCTACACATACGGACATTACATAGTCCAACTCTGCTTCTGAAACTGATACAAAGCACTGTTCCTCTAACATCCAGTGCTTGTCAGTTAAGATGAGAAACGTGTGAGCTTCTGGAACGATATAGTTCGTTTGAGCAGAAAAGTGACTACCCTTACCTGAAACGAAGTCTTGCTTGTAGGAAGACTCAGAGCCTGGGATTTAACTCCATTTCTGAAGGCAAACACACAGCATAGTTCTCATCCATGGATCACACTCTGCTTTAGAGCAAGAAGCACGCTATTGCTTTCTAGAGTCTCTAAGACAGCAGGAAATCTGAGTGTGCCCAGAACAAAAGAACGGTGTTTCCTACCCATACGGACATTATATAGTCCAACTCTGCTTCTGAAACTGATACAAAGCACTGGTCCTCTAACATCCAATGTTTGTCAGGTAAGTTGAGAAACGTGTGAGCTTTGTGAATGATGTAGTTCCTTTAAACTGAAAAGTGACTACCCTTACATGAAATGAAGTCTTGCTTGCAGGAAGACACAGAGCCTGGGATTTAACTCCATTTCTGAAGTGAAACACACAGCGTAGTTCTCATCCATGGATCACACTCTGCTTTAGAGCAAGAAGCACACTCTTGCTTTCTGGAGTCTCTAAGACAGCAGGAAATCTGAGTGTGCCCAGAACAAAAGAACGGTGTTTCCTACACATACGGACTATATGTAGTCCAAAACTTCTTCTGAAACTGATAGAATGCACTAGTCCTCTAACATCCAATGCTTGTCAGTTAAGATGAGAAACGTGTGAGCTTCGTGAAAGATGTAGTTCGTTTGAGCAGAAAAGTGACTGCCCTTACCTGAAACGAAGTCTTGCTTGTAGGGAGACTCAGAGCCTGGGATCTAACTCCTTTTCTGAAGTGAAACACACAGCATAGTTTTCATCCATGGATCACACTCTGCTTTAGAACGAGAAGCACGCTCTTGCTTTCTAGATTCTCTAAGACAGCAGGAAACGTGAGTGTGCTGAGAACAAAAGAACGGTGTTTCCTACACATACGGACCATATCTAGTCCAACTCTGCTTCTGAAACTGATACAAAGCACTGGTCCTCTAACATGCAATGTTTGTCAATTAAGATGAGAAACGTGTGAGCTTTGTGAATGTTGTAGTTCCTTTAAACTGAAAAGTGACTACCCTTACCTGAAACGAAGTCTTGCTTGTAGGAAGACACAGAGCCTGGGATTTAACTCCATTTGTGAAGGGAAACACACAGCATAGTATTCATCCATGGATCACACTGTGGTTCGAGCGAGAAGCACACTGTTGCTTTCTAGAGTCTCTAAGACAGCAGGTTATTTGAGTGTGCCCAGAACAATAGAACGGTGTTTCCTACACATATGGACCATATCCAGTCCAAATCTGCTTCTGAAACTGATATAAAGCATTGACCGTCTAACATCCAATGCTTGTCAGTTAAGATGAGAAACGTGTGAGCTCTTTGAACGATGTAGTTCGTTTGAGCAGAAAAGTGACTGTCCTTAACTGAAACGAAGTCTTGCTTGTAGGAAGACTCAGAGCCTGGGATTTAACTCCATTTCTGAAGGCAAACACACAGCATAGTTCTCATCCATGGATGACACTCTGCTTTAGAGCGAGAAGCACGCTCTTGCTTTCTAGATTCTCTAAGACAGCAGGAAACGTGAGTGTGCTGAGAACAAAAGAACGGTGTTTCCTAAACATATGGACCATATCTAGTCCAAATCTGCTTCTTAAACTGATACAAAGCACTGTTCCTCTAACATCCAATGCTTGTCAGTTAAGACGAGAAACGTGTGAGCTTCTGGAACGATGTAGTTCGTTTGAGCAGTAAAGTGACTACACTTACCTGAAACGAAATCTTGCTTGTAGGAAGACTCAGAGCTTGGGATTTAACTCCATTTCTGAAGGCAAACACACAGCATAGTTCTCATCCATGGATCACACTCTGCTTTAGAGCGAGAAGCATGCTCTTGCTTTCTAGAGTCTCTAAGACAGCAGGAAATCTGAGTGTGCCCAGAACAAAAGAACGGTGTTTGCTACATTTATGGACCATATGTAGTCCAAATCTGCTTCTGAAACTGATACAAAGCACTGACCCTCTAACATCCAATGCTTGTCATTTAAGAAGAGAAACGTGTGAGCTTCGTGAACGATGTAGTTCGATGGAACAGAAAAGTGACTGCCCTTACCTGAATTGAAGTCTTGCTCGTAGGAAGACTCAGAGCCTGGGATTTAACTCCATTTCTGAAGTAAAACACACAGCAGTGTAATCATCCATTGATCACACTCTGCTTTAGAGCAAGAAGCACACTCTTGCTTTCTGGAGTCTCTAAGGCAGCAGGAAATCTGAGTGTGCCCAGAACAAAAGAACGGTGTTTCCTACACATACGGACTATATGTAGTCCAAAACTTCTTCTGAAACTGATAGAATGCACTAGTCCTCTAACATCCAATGCTTGTCAGTTAAGATGAGAAACGTGTGAGCTTCGTGAAAGATGTAGTTCGTTTGAGCAGAAAAGTGACTGCCCTTACCTGAAACGAAGTCTTGCTTGTAGGGAGACTCAGAGCCTGGGATTTAACTCCATTTCTGAAGTGAAACACACAGCGTAGTTCTCATCCATGGATAACACCCTAATATGGAGCAAGAAGCACACTCTTGCTTTCTGGAGTCTCTAAGACAGCAGGAAATCTGAGTGTGCCCAGAGCAAAAGAACGGTGTTTCCTACACATACGGACTATATGTAGTCCAAAACTTCATCTGAAACTGATAGAATGCACTAGTCCTCTAACATCCAATGCTTGTCAGTTAAGATGAGAAACGTGTGAGCTTCGTGAAAGATGTAGTTCCTTTGAGCAGAAAAGTGACTGCCCTTATCTGAAATGAAGTCTTGCTTGTAGGGAGACTCAGAGCCTGGGATTTAACTCCGTTTCTGAAGTAAAACACACAGCAGTGTAATCATCCATGGATCACACTCTGCTTTAGAGCGAGAAGCACGCTCTTGCTTTCTAGAGTCTCTAAGACAGCAGGAAACGTGAGTGTGCTGAGAACAAAAGAACGGGGTTTCCTACACATACGGACCTTATCTAGTCCAAATCTGCTTCTTAAACTGATACAAAGCACTGTTCCTCTAACATCCAATGCTTGTCAGTTAAGATGAGAAACGTGTGAGCTTCTGGAACGATGTAGTTCGTTTGAGCAGAAAAGTGACTGCCCTTACCTGAAATGATGTCTTGCTTGTAGGAAGACTCAGAGCCTGGGATTTAACTCCATTTCTGAAGGCAAACACACAGCAGTGTTCTCATCCATTGATCACACTCAGCTTTAGAATAAGAAGCACGCTCTTGCTTTTTAGAGTCTCTAAGACAGGAGGAAACGTGATTTTGCTGAGAACAAAAATACACAGTTTCCTACACATACGGACCATATCTAGTCCAAATCTGGTTCTGAAACTGATACAAAGCACTGACCCTCTAACATCCAATTCTTGTCAGTTAAGATGGGAAACGTGTGAGCTTCATGAACGATGTAGTTCGTTTGAGCTGAAAAGTGACTGCCATTACCTGAATTGAAGTCTTGCTTGTAGGAAGACTCAGAGCCTGGGATTTAAGTCCATTTCTGAAGGCAAACACACAGCATAGTTCTCATCCATGGATCACACTCTGCTTTATAGCGAGAAGCACGCTCTTGCTTTCTAGAGTCTCTAGGACAGCAGGAAACGTGAGTGTGACCAGAACAAAAGAACGGTGTTTCCTACATATACGGACTATATGTAGTCCAAAACTTCTTCTGAAACTGATAGAATGCACTGGTCCTCTAACATCCAATGCTTGTCAGTTAAGATGAGAAACGTGTGAGCTTCGTGAAAGATGTAGTTCGTTTGAGCAGAAAAGTGACTGCCCTCACCTGAAACGAAGGCTTGCTTGTAGGGAGACTCAGAGCCTGGGATTTAACTCCTTTTCTGAAGTGAAACACACAGCATAGGGTTCATCCATGGATCACACTCTACTTTAGAACAAGAAGCACGCTCTTGCTTTCTAGAGTCTCTAAGACAGCAGGAAACGTGAGTGTGCTGAGAACAAAAGAACGGTGTTTCCTACACATACGGACATTATATAGTCCAACTCTACTTCTGAAACTGATACAAAGCACTGGTCCTCTAACATCCAATGTTTGTCAGTTAAGTTGAGAAACGTGTGAGCTTTGTGAATGATGTAGTTCCTTTAAACTGAAAAGTGACTACCCTTACCTGAAACGAAGTCTTGCTTGTAGGAAGACACAGAGCCTGGGATTTAACTCCATTTCTGAAGGGAAACACACAGCATAGTATTCATCCATGGATCACACTGTGGTTAGAGCGAGAAGCACACTGTTGCTTTCTAGAGTCTCTAAGACAGCAGGAAATTTGAGTGTGCCCAGAACAATAGAACAGTGTTTCCTACACATATGGACCATATCCAGTCCAAATCTGCTTCTGAAACTGATATAAAGCATTGACCCTCTAACATCCAATGCTTGTCAGTTAAGATGTGAAACGTGTGAGCTCTGTGAACGATGTAGTTTGTTTGAGCAGAAAAGTGACGGTCCTTACCTGAAACGAAGTCTTGCTTGTAGGAAGACTCAGAGCCTGGGATTTAAATCCATTTCTGAAGTGAAACACACAGCAGTGTTCTCATCCATTGATGACACTCTGCTTTAGAACAAGAAGCACGCTCTTGCTTTCTAGAGTCTCTAAGACAGCAGGAAACGTGAGTGTGCTGAGAACAAAAGAACGGTGTTTCCTACACATACGGACCATATCTAGTCCAACTCTGCTTCTGAAACTGATACAAAGCACTGGTCCTCTAACATCCAATGCTTGTCAGTTAAGATGAGAAATGTGTGAGCTTCTGGAACGATGTAGTTCGTTTGAGCAGAAAAGTGACTGCCCTTACCTGAATCGAAGTCTTGCTTGGAGGAAGACTCAGAGCCTGGGATTTAACTCCATTTCTGAAGCGAAACACACAGCGTAGTTCTCATCCATGGATAACACCCTGATTTAGAGCAAGAAGCACACTCTTGCTTTCTGGAGTCTCTAAGACAGCAGGAAATCTGAGTGTGCCCAGAGCAAAAGAACGGTGTTTCCTACACATACGGACTATATGTAGTCCAAAACTTCATCTGAAACTGATGGAATGCACTAGTCCTCTAACATCCAATGCTTGTCAGTTAAGATGAGAAACGTGTGAGCTTCGTGAAAGATGTAGTTCGTTTGAGCAGAAAAGTGACTGCCCTTACCTGAAATGAAGTCTTGCTTGTAGGGAGACTCAGAGCCTGGGATTTAACTCCGTTTCTGAAGTAAAACACACAGCAGTGTAATCATCCATTGATCACACTCTGCTTTATAACAAGAAGCACGCTCTTGCTTTCTAGAATCTCTAAGACAGCAGGAAATGTGATTTTGCTGAGAACAAAAGAACGGTGTTTCCTACACATACGGACCATATCTAGTTCAACTCTGCTTCTGAAACTGATACAAAGGAATGGTCCTCTAACATCCAATGCTTGTCACTTAAGATGAGAAACGTGTGAGCTTTGTGAATGATGTAGTTCCTTTGAACTGAAAAGTGACTGCCCTTACCTGAAACGAAGTCTTGCTTGTAGGAAGACTAAGAGCCTAGGATTTAACTCCATTTCTGAAGGCAAACACACAGCATAGTTCTCATCCATGGATCACACTCTGCTTTAGAGCGAGAAGCACGTTCTTGCTTTCTAGAGTCTCTAAGACAGCAGGAAACGTGAGTGTGCCCAGAACAAAAGAACGGTGTTTCCTACATATACGGACTATATGTATTCCAAAACTTCTTCTGAAACAGATAGAATGCACTGGTCCTCTAACATCCAATGCTTGTCAGTTAAGATGAGAAACGTGTGTGCTTCGTGAAAGATGTAGTTCGTTTGAGCAGAAAAGTGACTGCCCTTACCTGAAACGAAGTCTTGCTTGTAGGGAGACTCAGAGCCTGGGATTTAACTCCTTTTCTGAAGTGAAACACACAGCATAGTTTTCATCCATGGATCACACTCTGCTTTGGAACAAGAAGCACACTCTTGCTTTCTAGAATCTCTAAGACAGCAGGAAACGTGATTTTGCTGAGAACAAAAGAACGGTGTTTCCTACACATACGGACATTACATAGTCCAACTCTGCTTCTGAAACTGATACAAAGCACTGTTCCTCTAACATCCAGTGCTTGTCAGTTAAGATGAGAAACGTGTGAGCTTCTGGAACGATATAGTTCGTTTGAGCAGAAAAGTGACTACCCTTACCTGAAACGAAGTCTTGCTTGTAGGAAGACTCAGAGCCTGGGATTTAACTCCATTTCTGAAGGCAAACACACAGCATAGTTCTCATCCATGGATCACACTCTGCTTTAGAGCAAGAAGCACGCTATTGCTTTCTAGAGTCTCTAAGACAGCAGGAAATCTGAGTGTGCCCAGAACAAAAGAACGGTGTTTCCTACCCATACGGACATTATATAGTCCAACTCTGCTTCTGAAACTGATACAAAGCACTGGTCCTCTAACATCCAATGTTTGTCAGTTAAGTTGAGAAACGTGTGAGCTTTGTGAATGATGTAGTTCCTTTAAACTGAAAAGTGACTACCCTTACATGAAATGAAGTCTTGCTTGCAGGAAGACACAGAGCCTGGGATTTAACTCCATTTCTGAAGTGAAACACACAGCGTAGTTCTCATCCATGGATCACACTCTGCTTTAGAGCAAGAAGCACACTCTTGCTTTCTGGAGTCTCTAAGACAGCAGGAAATCTGAGTGTGCCCAGAACAAAAGAACGGTGTTTCCTACACATACGGACTATATGTAGTCCAAAACTTCTTCTGAAACTGATAGAATGCACTAGTCCTCTAACATCCAATGCTTGTCAGTTAAGATGAGAAACGTGTGAGCTTCGTGAAAGATGTAGTTCGTTTGAGCAGAAAAGTGACTGCCCTTACCTGAAACGAAGTCTTGCTTGTAGGGAGACTCAGAGCCTGGGATCTAACTCCTTTTCTGAAGTGAAACACACAGCATAGTTTTCATCCATGGATCACACTCTGCTTTAGAACGAGAAGCACGCTCTTGCTTTCTAGATTCTCTAAGACAGCAGGAAACGTGAGTGTGCTGAGAACAAAAGAACGGTGTTTCCTACACATACGGACCATATCTAGTCCAACTCTGCTTCTGAAACTGATACAAAGCACTGGTCCTCTAACATGCAATGTTTGTCAATTAAGATGAGAAACGTGTGAGCTTTGTGAATGATGTAGTTCCTTTAAACTGAAAAGTGACTACCCTTACCTGAAACGAAGTCTTGCTTGTAGGAAGACACAGAGCCTGGGATTTAACTCCATTTGTGAAGGGAAACACACAGCATAGTATTCATCCATGGATCACACTGTGGTTAGAGCGAGAAGCACACTGTTGCTTTCTAGAGTCTCTAAGACAGCAGGTTATTTGAGTGTGCCCAGAACAATAGAACGGTGTTTCCTACACATATGGACCATATCCAGTCCAAATCTGCTTCTGAAACTGATATAAAGCATTGACCGTCTAACATCCAATGCTTGTCAGTTAAGATGAGAAACGTGTGAGCTCTTTGAACGATGTAGTTCGTTTGAGCAGAAAAGTGACTGTCCTTACCTGAAACGAAGTCTTGCTTGTAGGAAGACTCAGAGCCTGGGATTTAACTCCATTTCTGAAGGCAAACACACAGCATAGTTCTCATCCATGGATGACACTCTGCTTTAGAGCGAGAAGCACGCTCTTGCTTTCTAGATTCTCTAAGACAGCAGGAAACGTGAGTGTGCTGAGAACAAAAGAACGGTGTTTCCTACACATATGGACCATATCTAGTCCAAATCTGCTTCTTAAACTGATACAAAGCACTTTTCCTCTAACATGCAATGCTTGTCAGTTAAGACGAGAAACGTGTGAGCTTCTGGAACGATGTAGTTCGTTTGAGCAGTAAAGTGACTACACTTACCTGAAACGAAATCTTGCTTGTAGGAAGACTCAGAGCTTGGGATTTAACTCCATTTCTGAAGGCAAACACACAGCATAGTTCTCATCCATGGATCACACTCTGCTTTAGAGCGAGAAGCACGCTCTTGCTTTCTAGAGTCTCTAAGACAGCAGGAAATCTGAGTGTGCCCAGAACAAAAGAACGGTGTTTGCTACATTTATGGACCATATGTAGTCCAAATCTGCTTCTGAAACTGATACAAAGCACTGACCCTCTAACATCCAATGCTTGTCAGTTAAGATGAGAAACGTGTGAGCTTCGTGAAAGATGTAGTTCGTTTGAGCAGAAAAGTGACTGCCCTTACCTGAAACGAAGTCTTGCTTGTAGGGAGACTCAGAGCCTGGGATTTAACTCCATTTCTGAAGTGAAACACACAGCGTAGTTCTCATCCATGGATAACACCCTGATTTGGAGCAAGAAGCACACTCTTGCTTTCTGGAGTCTCTAAGACAGCAGGAAATCTGAGTGTGCCCAGAGCAAAAGAACGGTGTTTCCTACACATACGGACTATATGTAGTCCAAAACTTCATCTGAAACTGATAGAATGCACTAGTCCTCTAACATCCAATGCTTGTCAGTTAAGATGAGAAACGTGTGAGCTTCGTGAAAGATGTAGTTCCTTTGAGCAGAAAAGTGACTGCCCTTATCTGAAATGAAGTCTTGCTTGTAGGGAGACTCAGAGCCTGGGATTTAACTCCGTTTCTGAAGTAAAACACACAGCAGTGTAATCATCCATGGATCACACTCTGCTTTAGAGCGAGAAGCACGCTCTTGCTTTCTAGAGTCTCTAAGACAGCAGGAAACGTGAGTGTGCTGAGAACAAAAGAACGGGGTTTCCTACACATACGGACCTTATCTAGTCCAAATCTGCTTCTTAAACTGATACAAAGCACTGTTCCTCTAACATCCAATGCTTGTCAGTTAAGATGAGAAACGTGTGAGCTTCTGGAACGATGTAGTTCGTTTGAGCAGAAAAGTGACTGCCCTTACCTGAAATGAAGTCTTGCTTGTAGGAAGACTCAGAGCCTGGGATTTAACTCCATTTCTGAAGGCAAACACACAGCAGTGTTCTCATCCATTGATCACACTCAGCTTTAGAATAAGAAGCACGCTCTTGCTTTTTAGAGTCTCTAAGACAGGAGGAAACGTGATTTTGCTGAGAACAAAAATACACAGTTTCCTACACATACGGACCATATCTAGTCCAAATCTGGTTCTGAAACTGATACAAAGCACTGACCCTCTAACATCCAATTCTTGTCAGTTAAGATGGGAAACGTGTGAGCTTCATGAACGATGTAGTTCGTTTGAGCTGAAAAGTGACTGCCATTACCTGAATTGAAGTCTTGCTTGTAGGAAGACTCAGAGCCTGGGATTTAAGTCCATTTCTGAAGGCAAACACACAGCATAGTTCTCATCCATGGATCACACTCTGCTTTATAGCGAGAAGCACGCTCTTGCTTTCTAGAGTCTCTAAGACAGCAGGAAACGTGAGTGTGACCAGAACAAAAGAACGGTGTTTCCTACATATACGGACTATATGTAGTCCAAAACTTCTTCTGAAACTGATAGAATGCACTGGTCCTCTAACATCCAATGCTTGTCAGTTAAGATGAGAAACGTGTGAGCTTCGTGAAAGATGTAGTTCGTTTGAGCAGAAAAGTGACTGCCCTCACCTGAAACGAAGGCTTGCTTGTAGGGAGACTCAGAGCCTGGGATTTAACTCCTTTTCTGAAGTGAAACACACAGCATAGGGTTCATCCATGGATCACACTCTACTTTAGAACAAGAAGCACGCTCTTGCTTTCTAGAGTCTCTAAGACAGTAGGAAACGTGAGTGTGCTGAGAACAAAAGAACGGTGTTTCCTACACATACGGACATTATATAGTCCAACTCTACTTCTGAAACTGATACAAAGCACTGGTCCTCTAACATCCAATGTTTGTCAGTTAAGTTGAGAAACGTGTGAGCTTTGTGAATGATGTAGTTCCTTTAAACTGAAAAGTGACTACCCTTACCTGAAACGAAGTCTTGCTTGTAGGAAGACACAGAGCCTGGGATTTAACTCCATTTCTGAAGGGAAACACACAGCATAGTATTCATCCATGGATCACACTGTGGTTAGAGCGAGAAGCACACTGTTGCTTTCTAGAGTCTCTAAGACAGCAGGAAATTTGAGTGTGCCCAGAACAATAGAACAGTGTTTCCTACACATATGGACCATATCCAGTCCAAATCTGCTTCTGAAACTGATATAAAGCATTGACCCTCTAACATCCAATGCTTGTCAGTTAAGATGTGAAACGTGTGAGCTCTGTGAACGATGTAGTTTGTTTGAGCAGAAAAGTGACGGTCCTTACCTGAAACGAAGTCTTGCTTGTAGGAAGACTCAGAGCCTGGGATTTAAATCCATTTCTGAAGTGAAACACACAGCAGTGTTCTCATCCATTGATGACACTCTGCTTTAGAACAAGAAGCACGCTCTTGCTTTCTAGAGTCTCTAAGACAGCAGGAAACGTGAGTGTGCTGAGAACAAAAGAACGGTGTTTCCTACACATACGGACCATATCTAGTCCAACTCTGCTTCTGAAACTGATACAAAGCACTGGTCCTCTAACATCCAATGCTTGTCAGTTAAGATGAGAAACGTGTGAGCTTCTGGAACGATGTAGTTCGTTTGAGCAGAAAAGTGACCTCCCTTACCTGAAGCGAAGTCTTGCTTGGAGGAAGACTCAGAACCTGGGATTTAACTCCATTTCTGAAGTGAAACACACAGCGTAGTTCTCATCCATGGATCACACTCTGCTTTAGAGCAAGAAGTACGCTCTTGCTTTCTAGAGTCTCTAAGACAGCAGGAAACGTGATGGTGCCCAGAACAAAAGAACGGTGTTTCCTACACATACGGACTATATGTAGTCCAAAACTACTTCTGAAATAGATAGAATGCACTGGTCCTCTAACATCCAATGCTTGTCAGTTAAGATGAGAAACGTGTGAGCTTTGTGAATGATGTAGTTCCTTTGAACTGAAAAGTGACTGCCCTTACCTGAAACGAAGTCTTGCTTGTAGGAAGACTAAGAGCCTAGGATTTAACTCCATTTCTGAAGGCAAACACACAGCATAGTTCTCATCCATGGATCACACTCTGCTTTAGAGCGAGAAGCACGTTCTTGCTTTCTAGAGTCTCTAAGACAGCAGGAAACGTGAGTGTGCCCAGAACAAAAGAACGGTGTTTCCTACATATACGGACTATATGTATTCCAAAACTTCTTCTGAAACAGATAGAATGCACTGGTCCTCTAACATCCAATGCTTGTCAGTTAAGATGAGAAACGTGTGTGCTTCGTGAAAGATGTAGTTCGTTTGAGCAGAAAAGTGACTGCCCTTACCTGAAACGAAGTCTTGCTTGTAGGGAGACTCAGAGCCTGGGATTTAACTCCTTTTCTGAAGTGAAACACACAGCATAGTTTTCATCCATGGATCACACTCTGCTTTGGAACAAGAAGCACACTCTTGCTTTCTAGAATCTCTAAGACAGCAGGAAACGTGATTTTGCTGAGAACAAAAGAACGGTGTTTCCTACACATACGGACATTACATAGTCCAACTCTGCTTCTGAAACTGATACAAAGCACTGTTCCTCTAACATCCAGTGCTTGTCAGTTAAGATGAGAAACGTGTGAGCTTCTGGAACGATATAGTTCGTTTGAGCAGAAAAGTGACTACCCCTTACCTGAAACGAAGTCTTGCTTGTAGGAAGACTCAGAGCCTGGGATTTAACTCCATTTCTGAAGGCAAACACACAGCATAGTTCTCATCCATGGATCACACTCTGCTTTAGAGCAAGAAGCACGCTATTGCTTTCTAGAGTCTCTAAGACAGCAGGAAATCTGAGTGTGCCCAGAACAAAAGAACGGTGTTTCCTACCCATACGGACATTATATAGTCCAACTCTGCTTCTGAAACTGATACAAAGCACTGGTCCTCTAACATCCAATGTTTGTCAGTTAAGTTGAGAAACGTGTGAGCTTTGTGAATGATGTAGTTCCTTTAAACTGAAAAGTGACTACCCTTACATGAAATGAAGTCTTGCTTGCAGGAAGACACAGAGCCTGGGATTTAACTCCATTTCTGAAGTGAAACACACAGCGTAGTTCTCATCCATGGATCACACTCTGCTTTAGAGCAAGAAGCACACTCTTGCTTTCTGGAGTCTCTAAGACAGCAGGAAATCTGAGTGTGCCCAGAACAAAAGAACGGTGTTTCCTACACATACGGACTATATGTAGTCCAAAACTTCTTCTGAAACTGATAGAATGCACTAGTCCTCTAACATCCAATGCTTGTCAGTTAAGATGAGAAACGTGTGAGCTTCGTGAAAGATGTAGTTCGTTTGAGCAGAAAAGTGACTGCCCTTACCTGAAACGAAGTCTTGCTTGTAGGGAGACTCAGAGCCTGGGATCTAACTCCTTTTCTGAAGTGAAACACACAGCATAGTTTTCATCCATGGATCACACTCTGCTTTAGAACGAGAAGCACGCTCTTGCTTTCTAGATTCTCTAAGACAGCAGGAAACGTGAGTGTGCTGAGAACAAAAGAACGGTGTTTCCTACACATACGGACCATATCTAGTCCAACTCTGCTTCTGAAACTGATACAAAGCACTGGTCCTCTAACATGCAATGTTTGTCAATTAAGATGAGAAACGTGTGAGCTTTGTGAATGATGTAGTTCCTTTAAACTGAAAAGTGACTACCCTTACCTGAAACGAAGTCTTGCTTGTAGGAAGACACAGAGCCTGGGATTTAACTCCATTTGTGAAGGGAAACACACAGCATAGTATTCATCCATGGATCACACTGTGGTTAGAGCGAGAAGCACACTGTTGCTTTCTAGAGTCTCTAAGACAGCAGGTTATTTGAGTGTGCCCAGAACAATAGAACGGTGTTTCCTACACATATGGACCATATCCAGTCCAAATCTGCTTCTGAAACTGATATAAAGCATTGACCGTCTAACATCCAATGCTTGTCAGTTAAGATGAGAAACGTGTGAGCTCTTTGAACGATGTAGTTCGTTTGAGCAGAAAAGTGACTGTCCTTACCTGAAACGAAGTCTTGCTTGTAGGAAGACTCAGAGCCTGGGATTTAACTCCATTTCTGAAGGCAAACACACAGCATAGTTCTCATCCATGGATGACACTCTGCTTTAGAGCGAGAAGCACGCTCTTGCTTTCTAGATTCTCTAAGACAGCAGGAAACGTGAGTGTGCTGAGAACAAAAGAACGGTGTTTCCTACACATATGGACCATATCTAGTCCAAATCTGCTTCTTAAACTGATACAAAGCACTGTTCCTCTACCATCCAATGCTTGTCAGTTAAGACGAGAAACGTGTGAGCTTCTGGAACGATGTAGTTCGTTTGAGCAGTAAAGTGACTACACTTACCTGAAACGAAATCTTGCTTGTAGGAAGACTCAGAGCTTGGGATTTAACTCCATTTCTGAAGGCAAACACACAGCATAGTTCTCATCCATGGATCACACTCTGCTTTAGAGCGAGAAGCACGCTCTTGCTTTCTAGAGTCTCTAAGACAGCAGGAAATCTGAGTGTGCCCAGAACAAAAGAACGGTGTTTGCTACATTTATGGACCATATGTAGTCCAAATCTGCTTCTGAAACTGATACAAAGCACTGACCCTCTAACATCCAATGCTTGTCATTTAAGAAGAGAAACGTGTGAGCTTCGTGAACGATGTAGTTCGATGGAACAGAAAAGTGACTGCCCTTACCTGAATTGAAGTCTTGCTCGTAGGAAGACTCAGAGCCTGGGATTTAACTCCATTTCTGAAGTAAAACACACAGCAGTGTAATCATCCATTGATCACACTCTGCTTTAGAGCAAGAAGCACACTCTTGCTTTCTGGAGTCTCTAAGGCAGCAGGAAATCTGAGTATGCCCAGAACAAAAGAACGGTGTTTCCTACACATACGGACTATATGTAGTCCAAAACTTCTTCTGAAACTGATAGAATGCACTAGTCCTCTAACATCCAATGCTTGTCAGTTAAGATGAGAAACGTGTGAGCTTCGTGAAAGATGTAGTTCGTTTGAGCAGAAAAGTGACTGCCCTTACCTGAAACGAGGTCTTGCTTGTAGGGAGACTGAGAGCCTGGGATTTAACTCCTTTTCTGAAGTGAAACACACAGCATAGTTTTCATCCATGGATCACAGTCTGCTTTAGAACGAGAAGCACGCTCTTGCTTTCTAGATTCTCTAAGACAGCAGGAAACGTGAGTGTGCTTAGAACAAAAGAACAGTGTTTCCTACACATACGGACCATATCTAGTCCAACTCTGCTTCTGAAACTGATACAAAGCACTGGTTCTCTAACATCCAATGTTTGTCAATTAAGATGAGAAACGTGTGAGCTTTGTGAATGATGTAGTTCCTTTAAGCTGAAAAGTGACTACCCTTACCTGAAACGAAGTCTTGCTTGTAGGAAGACACAGAGCCTGGGATTTAACTCCATTTCTGAAGGGAAACACACAGCATAGTATTCATCCATGGATCACACTGTGGTTAGAGCGAGAAGCACACTGTTGCTTTCTAGTGTCTCTAAGACAGCAGGAAATTTGAGTGTGCCCAGAACAATAGAACGGTGTTTCCTACACATATGGACAATATCCAGTCCAAATCTGCTTCTGAAACTAATATAAAGCATTGACCCTCTAACATCCAATGCTTGTCAGTTAAGATGAGAAACGTGTGAGCTCTGTGAACGATGTAGTTCGTTTGAGCAGAAAAGTGACTGTCCTTACCTGAAACGAAGTCTTGCATGTAGGAAGACTCAGAGCCTGGGATTTAACTCCATTTCTGAAGGCAAACACACAGCATAGTTCTCATCCATGGATCACACTCTGCTTTAGAGCGAGAAGCACGCTCTTGCTTTCTAGAGTCTCTAAGACAGCGGGAACCGTGAGTGTGCTGAGAACAAAAGAACGGTGTTTCCTACACATACGGACCATATCTAGTCCAAATCTGCTTCTGAAACTGATACAAAGCACTGGTCCTCTAAAATCCAATGCTTGTCAGTTAAGATGGGAAACGTGTGAGCTTCATGAACGATGTAGTTCGTTTCAGCAAAAAAGTGATTGCCCTTACCTGAATTGAAGTCTTGCTTTTAGGAAGACTCAGAACCTGGGATTTAAGTCCATTTCTGAAGGCAAACACACAGCATAGTTCTCATCCATGGATCACACTGTGGTTAGAGCGAGAAGCACGTTCTTGCTTTCTAGAGTCTCTAAGACAGCAGGAAACGTGAGTGTGCCCAGAACAAAAGAACGGTGTTTCCTACACATACGGACTATATGTCGTCCAAAACTTCTTCTGAAACAGGTAGAATGCACTGATCCTCTAACATCCAATGCTTGTCAGTTAAGATGAGAAACGTGTGTGCTTCGTGAAAGATGTAGTTCGTTTGAGCAGAAAAGTGACTGCCCTTACCCGAAACGAAGTCTTGCTTGTATGGAGACTCAGAGCCTGGGATTTAACTCCTTTTCTGAAGTGAAACACACAGCATAGTTTTCATCCACGGATCACACTCTGCTTTAGAACAAGAAGCACACTCTTGCTTTCTAGAGTCTCTAAGACAGCAGGAAACGTGATTTTGCTGAGAACAAATAACGGTGTTTCCTACACATACAGACATTATATAGTCCAACTCTGCTTCTGAAACTGATACAAAGCACTGGTCCTCTAACATCCAATGCTTGTCTGTTAAGGTGAAAAACGTGTGAGCTTCGTGAACGATGTAGTTCGTTTGAGCTGAAAAGTGACTGCCCTTACCTGAAATGAAGTCTTGCTTGTAGGAAGACCCAGAGCCTGGGATTTAACTCCATTTCTGAAGGCAAACACACAGCATAGTTCTCATCCATGGATCACACTCTGCTTTAGAGCAAGAAGCACGCTCTTGCTTTCTAGAGTCTCTAAGACAGCAGGAAACGTGAGTGTGCTGAGAACAAAAGAACGGTGTTTCCTACACATACGGACCATATCTAGTCCAACTCTGCTTCTTAAACTGATACAAAGCACAGGTCCTCTAACATCCAATGCTTGTCAGTTAAGATGAGAAACGTGTGAGCTTCTCGAACGATGTAGTTCGTTTGAGCAGAAAAGTGACTGCCCTTACCTGAAACGAAGTCTTGCTTGGAGGAAGACTCAGAGCCTGGGATTTAACTCCATTTCTGAAGTGAAACACACAGCGTAGTTCTCATCCATGGATCACACTCTGCTTTAGAGCAAGAAGCACACTCTTGCTTTCTGGAGTCTCTAAGACAGCAGGAAATCTGAGTGTGCCCAGAACAAAAGAACGGTGTTTCCTACACATACGGACTATATGTAGTCCAAAACTTCTTCTGAAACTGATAGAATGCACGAGTCCTCTAACATCCAATGCTTGTCAGTTAAGATGAGAAACATGTGAGCTTCGTGAAAGATGTAGTTCGTTTGAGCAGAAAAGTGACTGCCCTTACCTGAAACGAAGTCTTGCTTGTAGGGAGACTCAGAGCCTGGGATTTAACTCCTTTTCTGAAGTGAAACACACAGCATAGTTTTCATCCATGGATCACACTCTGCTTTAGAACGAGAAGCACGTTCTTGCTTTCTAGAGTCTCTAAGACAGCAGGCAACGTGAGTGTGCTGAGAAAAAAAGAACGGTGTTTCCTACACATACGGACCATATCTAGTCCAACTCTGCTTCTGAAACTGATACAAAGCACTGGTCCTCTAACATCCAATGTTTGTCAATTAAGATGAGAAACGTGTGAGCTTTGTGAATGATGTAGTTCCTTTAAACTGAAAAGTGACTACCCTTACCTGAAATGAAGTCTTGCTTGTAGGAAGACTCAGAGCCTGGGATGTAACTCCATTTCTGAAGGGAAACACACAGCATAGTATTCTGCCATGGATCACACTGTGGTTAGAGCGAGAAGCACACTATTGCTTTCTAGAGTCTCTAAGACAGCAGGAAATTTGAGTGTGCCCAGAACAATAGAACGGTGTTTCCTACACATATGGACCATATCCAGTCCAAATCTGCTTCTGAAACTGATATAAAGCATTGACCCTCTAACATCCAATGCTTGTCAGTTAAGACGAGAAACGTGTGAGCTCTGTGAACGATGTAGTTCGTTTGAGCAGAAAAGTGACTGTCCTTACCTGAAACGAAGTCTTGCTTGTAGGAAGACCCAGAGCCTGGGATTTAACTCCATTTCTGAAGGCAAACACACAGCATAATTCTCATCCATGGATCACACTCTGCTTTAGAGCGAGAAGCACGCTCTTGCTTTCTAGAGTGTCTAAGACACCAGGAAACGTGAGAGTGCTGAGAACAAAAGAACGGTGTTTTCTACACATACGGACCATATCTATTCAAATTTGCTTCGGAAACTGATACAAAGCACTGGTCCTCTAACATCCAATGCTTGTCAGTTAAGATGGGAAACGTGTGAGCTTCATGAACGATGTAGTTCGTTTGAGCAAAAAAGTGACTGCCCTTACCTTAAACGAAGTCTTGCTTGTACGAAGACTCAGAGCCTGGGATTTAACTCCATTTCTGAATTGAAACACACAGCAGTGTTCTCATCCATTGATCACACTCAGCTTTAGAATAAGAAGCACGCTCTTGCTTTTTAGAGTCTCTAAGACAGGAGGAAACGTGATTTTGCTGAGATCAAAAGAACAGAGTTTCCTACACATACGGACCATATCTAGTCCAAATCTGCTTCTGAAACTGATACAAAGCACTGACCCTCTAACATCCAATTCTTGTCAGTTAAGATGGGAAACGTGTGAGCTTCTAGAACGATGTAGTTCGTTTGAGCTGAAAAGTGACTGCCCTTACCTGAATTGAAGTCTTGCTTGTAGGAAGAATCAGAGCCTGGGATTTAAGTCCATTTTTGAAGGCAAACACACAGCATAGTTCTCATCCATGGATCACACTCTGCTTTAGATCGAGAAGCACGTTCTTGCTTTCTAGATTCTCTAAGACAGCAGGAAACGTGAGTGTGCCCAGAACAAAAGAACGCTGTTTCCTACACATACGGACTATATGTCGTCCAAAACTTCTTCTGAAACAGATAGAATGCACTGATGCTCTAACATCCAATGCTTGTCAGTTAAGATGAGAAACGTGTGAGCTTCATGAACGATGTAGTTCGTTTGAGCTGAAAAGTGACTGCCCTTACCTGAAACGAAGTCTTGCTTGTAGGGAGACTCAGAGCCTGGGATTTAACTCCTTTTCTGAAGTGAAACACACAGCATAGTTTTCATCCATGGATCTCACTCTGCTTTAGAACAAGAAGCACATCTTGCTTTCTAGAGTCTCTAAGACAGCAACACACAGCATATTTCTCATCCATGGATCACACTCTGCTTTAGAGGGAGAAGCACGTTCTTGCTTTCTAGAGTCCCTAAGACAGCAGGAAACATGAATGTGCCCAGAACAAAAGTACGGTGTTTCCTACACATACGGAAAATATGTCGTCCAAAACTTCTTCTGAAACAGATAGAATGCACTGATGCTCTAACATCCAATGCTTGTCAGTTAAGATGAGAAACGTGTGTTCTTCGTGAAAGATGTAGTTCGTTTGAGCAGAAAAGTGACTGCCCTTACCTGAAACGAAGTCTTGCTTGTAGGGAGACTCAGAGCCTGGGATTTAACTCCTTTTCTGATGTGAAACACACAGCATAGTTTTCATCCATTGATCACACTCTGCTTTAGAACAAGAAGCACACTCTTGCTTTCTAGAGTCTCTAAGACAGCAGGAAACGTGATTTTGCTGAGAACAAAAGAACGGTGTTTCCTACACATACGGACATTATATAGTCCAACTCTGCTTCTGAAACTGATACAAAGCACTGTTCCTCTAACATCCAATGCTTGTCTGTTAAGGTGAGAAACGTGTGAGCTTCGTGAACGATGTAGTTCGTTTGAGCTGAAAAGTGACTGCCCTTATCTGAAACGAAGTCTTGCTTGTGGGAAGACTCAGAGCCTGGGATTTAACTCCATTTCTGAAGGCAAACACACAGCATAGTTCTCATCCATGGATCAAACTCTGCTTTAGAGAGAGAAGCACGCTCTTGCTTTCTAGAGTCTCTAAGACAGCAGGAAACGTGAGTGTGCTGAGAACAAAAGAACGGTGTTTCCTACACATACGGACCATATATAGTCCAACTCTGCTTCTGAAACTGATACAAAGCACTGGTCCTCTAACATCCAATGCTTGTCAGTTAAGATGAGAAACGTGTGAGCTTCATGAACGATGTAGTTCGTTTGAGCAGAAAAGTGACTGCCCTTACCTGAAACGAAGTCTTGCTTGGAGGAAGACTCAGAGCCTGGGATTTAACTCCATTTCTGAAGTGAAACACAGAGCGTAGTTCTCATCCATGGATCACACTCTGCTTTAGAGCAAGAAGCACACTCTTGCTTTCTGGAGTCTCTAAGACAGCAGGAAATCTGAGTGTGCTGAGAACAAAAGAACGGTGTTTCCTACACATACCGACTATATGTAGTCCAAAACTTCTTCTGAAACTGATAGAATGCATTAGTCCTGTATCATCCAATGCTTGTCAGTTTAGATGAGAAACGTGTGAGCTTCGTGAAAGATGTAGTTCCTTTGAGCAGAAAAGTGACTGCCCTTACCTGAAACGAAGTCTTGCTTGTAGGGAGACTCAGAGCCTGGGATTTAACTCCTTTTCTGAAGTGAAACACACAGCATAGATTTCATCCATGGATCTCACTCTGCTATAGAACAAGAAGCACGCTCTTGCTTTCTAGAGTCTCTAAGACAGCAGGAAACGTGAGTGTGCTGAGAACAAAAGAACGGTGTTTCCTACACATACGGACCATATCTAGTCCAACTCTGCTTCTGAAACTGATACAAAGCCCTGGACCTCTAACATCCAATGTTTGTCAGTTAAGATGAAAAACGTGTGAGCTTTGTGAATGATATAGTTCCTTTAAACTGAAAAGTGACTACCCTTACCTGAAACGAAGTCTTGCTTGTAGGAAGACACAGAGCCTGGGATTTAACTCCATTTCTGAAGGGAAACACACAGCATAGTATTCATCCATGGATCACACTGTGGTTAGAGCGAGAAGCACACTGTTGCTTTCTTGAGTCTCTAAGACAGCAGGAAATTTGAGTGTGCCCAGAACAATAGAACAGTGTGTCCTACACATATGGACCATATCCAGTCCAAATCTGCTTCTGAAACTGATATAAAGCATTGACCCTCTAACATCCAATGCTTGTCAGTTAAGATGAGAAACGTGTGAGCTCTGTGAACGATGTAGTTCGTTTGAGCAGAAAAGTGACTGTCCTTACCTGAAACGAAGTCTTGCTTGTAGGAAGACTCAGAGCCTGGGATTTAACTCCATTTCTGAAGGCAAACACACAGCATAGTTCTCATCCATGGATCACACTCTGCTTTAGAGCGAGAAGCACGCTCTTGCTTTCTAGAGTCTCTAAGACAGCAGGAAACGTGAGTGTGCTGAGAACAAAAGAACGGTGTTTCCTACACATACGGACATTATATAGTCCAACTCTGCTTCTGAAACTGATACAAAGCACTGTTCCTCTAACATCCAATGCTTGTCTGTTAAGGTGAGAAACGTGTGAGCTTCGTGAACGATGTAGTTCGTTTGAGCTGAAAAGTGACTGCCCTTACTTGAAACGAAGTCTTGCTTGTAGGAAGACTCAGAGCCTGGGATTTAACTCCATTTCTGAAGGCAAACACACAGCATAGTTCTCATCCATGGATCACACTCTGCTTTAGAGCGAGAAGCACGCTCTTGCTTTCTAGAGTCTCTAATAAAGCAGGAAACGTGAGTGTGCTGAGAACAAAAGAACGGTGTTTCCTACACATACGGACCATATCTAGTCCATCTCTGCTTCTGAAACTGATACAAAGCACTGGTCCTCTAACATCCAATGCTTGTCAGTTAAGATGAGAAACCTGTGAGCTTCTGGAACGATTTAGTTCGTTTGAGCAGAAAAGTGACTGCCCTTACGTGAAACGAAGTCTTGTTTGGAGCAAGACTCAGAGCCTGGGATTTAACTCCATTTCTGAAGTGAAACACACAGCGTAGTTCTCATCCATGGATCACACTCTGCTTTAGAGCAAGAAGTACGCTCTTGCTTTCTATAGTCTCTAAGACAGCAGGAAACGTGATGGTGCCCAGAACAAAAGAACGGTGTTTCCTACACATACGGACTATATGTAGTCCAAAACTTCTTCTGAAACAGATAGAATGCACTGGTCCTCTAACATCCAATGCTTGTCAGTTAAGATGAGAAATGTGTGAGCTTCTGGAATGATGTAGTTCGTTTGAGCAGAAAAGTGACTGCCCTTACCTGAAACGAAGTCTTGCTTGTAGGGAGACTCAGAGCCTGGGATTTAACTCCATTTCTGAAGTGAAACACACAGCGTAGTTCTCATCCATGGATAACACCCTGCTTTAGAGCAAGAAGCACACTCTTGCTTTCTGGAGTCTCTAAGACAGCAGGAAATCTGAGTGTGCCCAGAACAAAAGAACGGTGTTTCCTACACATACAGACTATATGTAGTCCAAAACTTCTTCTGAAACTGATAGAATGCACTAGTCCTCTAACATCCAATGCTTGTCAGTTAAGATGAGAAACGTGTGAGCTTCATGAACGATGTAGTTCGTTTGAGCCAAAAAGTGACTGCCCTTACCTTAAACGAAGTCTTGCTTGTACGAAGACTCAGAGCCTGGGATTTAACTCTAGTTCTGAGGTGAAACACACAGCAGTGTTCTCATCCATTGATCACACTCAGCTTTAGAATAAGAAGCACGCTCTTGCTTTTTAGAGTCTCTAAGACAGGAGGAAACGTGATTTTGCTGAGAATAAAAGAACAGAGTTTCCTACAAATAAGGACCATATCTAGTCCAAATCTGCTTCTGAAACTGATACAAAGCACTGACCCTCTAAAATCCAATTCTTGTCAGTTAAGATGGGAAACGTGTGAGCTTCATGAACGATGTAGTTCGTTTGAGCTGAAAAGTGACTGCCCTTACCTGAATTGAAGTCTTGCTTGTAGGACGACTCAGCGCCTGGGATTTAAGTCCATTTCTGAAGGCAAACACATAGCATAGTTCTCATCCATGCATCACACTCTGCTTTAGAGCGAGAAGCACGTTCTTGCTTTCTAGAGTCTCTAAGACAGCAGGAAACGTGAGTGTGCTGAGAACAAAAGTACAGTGTTTCCTACACATACGGACCATATCTAGTCCAACTCTGCTTCTGAAACTGATACAAAGCACTGGTCCTCTAACATCCAATGCTTGTCAGTTAAGATGAGAAACGTGTGAGCATCGTGAAAGATGTAGTTCCTTAGAGCAGAAAAGTGACTGCCCTTACCTGAAACGAAGTCTTGTTTGTAGGGAGACTCAGAGCCTGGGATTTAACTCCTTTTCTGAAGTGAAACACACAGCATAGTTTTCATCCATGGAGCACACTCTGCTTTAGAACAAGAAGCACGCTCTTGCTTTCTAGAGTCTCTAAGACAGCAGGAAACGTGAGTGTGCTGAGAACAAAAGAACGGTGTTTCCTACACATATGGACCATATCTAGTCCAAATCTGCTTCTGAAACTGATACAAAGCACTGACCCTCTAACATCCAATTCTTGTCAGTTAAGATGTGAAACGTGTGAGCTTCATGAACGATGTAGTTCGTTTGAGCAGAAAAGTGACTGCCTTACCTGAATTGAAGTCTTGCTTGTAGGAAGACTCAGAGCCTGGGATTTAACTCCATATCTGAAGGGAAACACACAGCATAGTTCTCATCCATGGATCACACTCTGCCTTAGAGCGAGAAGCACGTTTTGCTTTCTAGAGTCCCTAAGACAGCAGGAAACGTGATTTTGCTGAGAACAAAAGAACGGTGTTTCCTACACATACGGACATTATATAGTCCAACTCTGCTTCTGAAACTGATACAAAGCACTGTTCCTCTAACATCCAATGCTTGTCTGTTAAGGTGAGAAATGTGTGAGCTTCGTGAACGATGTAGTTCGTTTGAGCAGAAAAGTGACTGCCCTTACCTGAATTGAAGTCTTGCTTGTAGGAAGACTCAGCGCCTGGGATTTAAGTCCATTTCTGAAGGCAAACACATAGCATAGTTCTCATCCATGCATCACACTCTGCTTTAGAGCGAGAAGCACGCTCTTGCTTTCTAGAGTCTCTAAGACCGCAGGAAACGTGATTTTGCTGAGAACAAAAGAACGGTGTTTCCTACACATATGGACCATATCTAGTCCAAATCCGCTTCTGAAACTGATACAAAGCACTGGTCCTCTAACATCCAATGCTTGTCAGTTAAGATGGGAAACGTGTGAGCTTCATGAACGATGTAGTTCGTTTGAGCCAAAAAGTGACTGCCCTTACCTTAAACGAAGTCTTGCTTGTACGAAGACTCAGAGCCTGGGATTTAACTCCACTTCTGAAGTGAAACACACAGCAGTGTTCTCATCCATTGATCACACTCAGCTTTAGAATAAGAAGCACGCTCTTGCTTTTTAGAGTCTCTAAGAAAGGAGGAAACGTGATTTTGCTGAGAATAAAAGAACAGAGTTTCCTACACATAAGGACCATATCTAGTCCAAATCTGCTTCTGAAACTGATACAAAGCACTGACCCTCTAAAATCCAATTCTTGTCAGTTAAGATGGGAAACGTGTGAGCTTCATGAACGATGTAGTTCGTTTGAGCTGAAAAGTGACTGCCCTTACCTGAAACGAAGTCTTGCTTGTAGGGAGACTCAGAGCCTGGGATTTAACTCCTTTTCTGAAGTGAAACACACAGCATAGTTTTCATCCATGGATCACACTCTGCTTTAGAACGAGAAGCACGTTCTTGCTTTCTAGAGTCTCTAAGACAGCATGCAACGTGAGTGTGCTGAGGAAAAAAGAACGGTGTTTCCTACACATACGGACCATATCTAGTCCAACTCTGCTTCTGAAACTGATACAAAGCACTGGTCCTCTAACATCCAATGTTTGTCAATTAAGATGAGAAACGTGTGAGCTTTGTGAATGATGTAGTTCCTTTAAACTGAAAAGTGACTACCCTTACCTGAAATGAAGTCTTGCTTGTAGGAAGACTCAGAGCCTGGGATGTAACTCCATTTCTGAAGGGAAACACACAGCATAGTATTCTGCCATGGATCACACTGTGGTTAGAGCGAGAAGCACACTATTGCTTTCTAGAGTCTCTAAGACAGCAGGAAATTTGAGTGTGCCCAGAACAATAGAACGGTGTTTCCTACACATATGGACCATATCCAGTCCAAATCTGCTTCTGAAACTGATATAAAGCATTGACCCTCTAACATCCAATGCTTGTCAGTTAAGACGAGAAACGTGTGAGCTCTGTGAACGATGTAGTTCGTTTGAGCAGAAAAGTGACTGTCCTTACCTGAAACGAAGTCTTGCTTGTAGGAAGACCCAGAGCCTGGGATTTAACTCCATTTCTGAAGGCAAACACACAGCATAGTTCTCATCCATGGATCACACTCTGCTTTAGAGCGAGAAGCACGCTCTTGCTTTCTAGAGTGTCTAAGACACCAGGAAACGTGAGAGTGCTGAGAACAAAAGAACGGTGTTTTCTACACATACGGACCATATCTATTCAAATTTGCTTCTGAAACTGATACAAAGCACTGGTCCTCTAACATCCAATGCTTGTCAGTTAAGATGGGAAACGTGTGAGCTTCATGAACGATGTAGTTCGTTTGAGCAAAAAAGTGACTGCCCTTACCTTAAACGAAGTCTTGCTTGTACGAAGACTCAGAGCCTGGGATTTAACTCCATTTCTGAATTGAAACACACAGCAGTGTTCTCATCCATTGATCACACTCAGCTTTAGAATAAGAAGCACGCTCTTGCTTTTTAGAGTCTCTAAGACAGGAGGAAACGTGATTTTGCTGAGAATAAAAGAACAGAGTTTCCTACACATACGGACCATATCTAGTCCAAATCTGCTTCTGAAACTGATACAAAGCACTGACCCTCTAACATCCAATTCTTGTCAGTTAAGATGGGAAACGTGTGAGCTTCTAGAACGATGTAGTTCGTTTGAGCTGAAAAGTGACTGCCCTTACCTGAATTGAAGTCTTGCTTGTAGGAAGAATCAGAGCCTGGGATTTAAGTCCATTTTTGAAGGCAAACACACAGCATAGTTCTCATCCATGGATCACACTCTGCTTTAGATCGAGAAGCACGTTCTTGCTTTCTAGATTCTCTAAGACAGCAGGAAACGTGAGTGTGCCCAGAACAAAAGAACGCTGTTTCCTACACATACAGACTATATGTCGTCCAAAACTTCTTCTGAAACAGATAGAATGCACTGATGCTCTAACATCCAATGCTTGTCAGTTAAGATGAGAAACGTGTGAGCTTCATGAACGATGTAGTTCGTTTGAGCTGAAAAGTGACTGCCCTTACCTGAAACGAAGTCTTGCTTGTAGGGAGACTCAGAGCCTGGGATTTAACTCCTTTTCTGAAGTGAAACACACAGCATAGTTTTCATCCATGGATCTCACTCTGCTTTAGAACAAGAAGCACATCTTGCTTTCTAGAGTCTCTAAGACAGCAACACACAGCATAGTTCTCATCCATGGATCACACTCTGCTTTAGAGCGAGAAGCACGTTCTTGCTTTCTAGAGTCCCTAAGACAGCAGGAAACATGAATGTGCCCAGAACAAAAGAACGGTGTTTCCTACACATACGGACATTATATAGTCCAACTCTGCTTCTGAAACTGATACAAAGCACTGTTCCTCTAACATCCAATGCTTGTCTGTTAAGGTGAGAAACGTGTGAGCTTCGTGAACGATGTAGTTCGTTTGAGCTGAAAAGTGACTGCCCTTATCTGAAACGAAGTCTTGCTTGTGGGAAGAGTCAGAGCCTGGGATTTAACTCCATTTCTGAAGGCAAACACACAGCATAGTTCTCATCCATGGATCAAACTCTGCTTTAGAGAGAGAAGCACGCTCTTGCTTTCTAGAGTCTCTAAGACAGCAGGAAACGTGAGTGTGCTGAGAACAAAAGAACGGTGTTTCCTACACATACGGACATTATATAGTCCAACTCTGCTTCTGAAACTGATACAAAGCACTGTTCCTCTAACATCCAATGCTTGTCTGTTAAGGTGAGAAACGTGTGAGCTTCGTGAACGATGTAGTTCGTTTGAGCTGAAAAGTGACTGCCCTTATCTGAAACGAAGTCTTGCTTGTGGGAAGAGTCAGAGCCTGGGATTTAACTCCATTTCTGAAGGCAAACACACAGCATAGTTCTCATCCATGGATCACACTCTGCCTTAGAGCGAGAAGCATGTTTTGCTTTCTAGAGTCCCTAAGACAGCAGGAAACGTGATTTTGCTGAGAACAAAAGAACGGTGTTTCCTACACATATGGACATTATATAGTCCAACTCTGCTTCTGAAACTCATAGAAATGACTGGACCTCTAACATCCAATGTTTGGCAGTTAAGATGAGAAACGTGTGAGCTTTGTGAATGATGTAGTTCCTTTAAACTGAAAAGTGACTACCCCTACCTGAAACGAAGTCTTGCTTGTAGGAAGACACAGAGCCTGGGATTTAACTCCATTTCTGAAGGGAAACACACAGCATAGTATTCATCCATGGATCACACTGTGGTTAGAGTGAGAAGCACACTGTTGCTTTCTAGAGTCTCTAAGACAGCAGGAAGTTTGAGTGTGCCCAGAACAATAGAACGGTGTTTCCTACACATATGGACCATATCCAGTCCAAATCTGCTTCTGAAACTGATACAAAGCACTGGTCCTCTAACATCCAATGCTTGTCAGTTAAGATGGGAAACGTGTGAGCTTCATGAACGATGTAGTTCGTTTGAGCAAAAAAGTGTTTGCCCTTACCTTAAACGAAGTCTTGCTTGTACGAAGACTCAGAGCCTGGGATTTAACTCCATTTCTGAATTGAAACAAACAGCAGTGTTCTCATCCATTGATCACACTCAGCTTTAGAATAAGAAGCACGCTCTTGCTTTTTAGAGTGTCTAAGACAGGAGGAAACGTGATTTTGCTGAGAACAAAAGAACGGTGTTTCCTACACATACGGACATTATATAGTCCAACTCTGCTTCTGAAACTGATACACAGCACTGTTCCTCTAACATCCAATGCTTGTCTGTTAAGGTGAGAAACGTGTGAGCTTTGTGAATGATGTAGTTCGTTTGAGCTGAAAAGTGACTGCCCTTACCTGAAACGAAGTCTTGCTTGTAGGAAGACTCAGAGCCTGGGATTTAACTCCATTTCTGAAGTGAAACACAGAGCGTAGTTCTCATCCATGGATCACACTCTGCTTTAGAGCAAGAAGCACACTCTTGCTTTCTGGAGTCTCTAAGACAGCAGGAAATCTGAGTGTGCTGAGAACAAAAGAACGGTGTTTCCTACACATACCGACTATATGTAGTCCAAAACTTCTTCTGAAACTGATAGAATGCATTAGTCCTGTATCATCCAATGCTTGTCAGTTTAGATGAGAAACGTGTGAGCTTCGTGAAAGATGTAGTTCCTTTGAGCAGAAAAGTGACTGCCCTTACCTGAAACGAAGTCTTGCTTGTAGGAAGACACAGAGCCTGGGATTTAACTCCATTTCTGAAGGGAAACACACAGCATAGTATTCATCCATGGATCACACTGTGGTTAGAGCGAGAAGCACACTGTTGCTTTCTTGAGTCTCTAAGACAGCAGGAAATTTGAGTGTGCCCAGAACAATAGAACAGTGTTTCCTACACATATGGACCATATCCAGTCCAAATCTGCTTCTGAAACTGATATAAAGCATTGACCCTCTAACATCCAATGCTTGTCAATTAAGATGAGAAACGTGTGAGCTCTGTGAACGATGTAGTTCGTTTGAGCAGAAAAGTGACTGTCCTTACCTGAAACGAAGTCTTGCTTGTAGGAAGACTCAGAGCCTGGGATTTAACTCCATTTCTGAAGGCAAACACACAGCATAGTTCTCATCCATGGATCACACTCTGCTTTAGAGCGAGAAGCACGCTCTTGCTTTCTAGAGTCTCTAAGACAGCAGGAAACGTGAGTGTGCTGAGAACAAAAGAACGGTGTTTCCTACACATACGGACATTATATAGTCCAACTCTGCTTCTGAAACTGATACAAAGCACTGTTCCTCTTACATCCAATGCTTGTCTGTTAAGTTGAGAAACGTGTGAGCTTCGTGAACGATGTAGTTCGTTTGAGCTGAAAAGTGACTGCCCTTACCTGAAACGAAGTCTTGCTTGTAGGAAGACTCAGAGCCTGGGATTTAACTCCATTTCTGAAGGCAAACACACAGCATAGTTCTCATCCATGGATCACACTCTGCTTTAGAGCAAGAAGCACGCTCTTGCTTTCTAGAGTCTCTAATAAAGCAGGAAACGTGAGTGTGCTGAGAACAAAAGAACGGTGTTTCCTACACATACGGACCATATCTAGTCCATCTCTGCTTCTGAAACTGATACAAAGCACTGGTCCTCTAACATCCAATGCTTGTCAGTTAAGATGAGAAACCTGTGAGCTTCTGGAACGATTTAGTTCGTTTGAGCAGAAAAGTGACTGCCCTTACCTGAAACGAAGTCTTGTTTGGAGCAAGACTCAGAGCCTGGGATTTAACTCCATTTCTGAAGTGAAACACACAGCGTAGTTCTCATCCATGGATCACACTCTGCTTCAGAGCAAGAAGTAAGCTCTTGCTTTCTATAGTCTCTAAGACAGCAGGAAACGTGATGGTGCCCAGAACAAAAGAACGGTGTTTCCTACACATACGGACTATATGTAGTCCAAAACTTCTTCTGAAACAGATAGAATGCACTGGTCCTCTAACATCCAATGCTTGTCAGTTAAGATGAGAAATGTGTGAGCTTCTGGAATGATGTAGTTCGTTTGAGCAGAAAAGTGACTGCCCTTACCTGAAACGAAGTCTTGCTTGGAGGAAGACTCAGAGCCTGGGATTTAACTCCATTTCTGAAGTGAAACACACAGCGTAGTTCTCATCCATGGATAACACCCTGCTTTAGAGCAAGAAGCACACTCTTGCTTTCTGGAGTCTCTAAGACAGCAGGAAATCTGAGTGTGCCCAGAACAAAAGAACGGTGTTTCCTACACATACAGACTATATGTAGTCCAAAACTTCTTCTGAAACTGATAGAATGCACTAGTCCTCTAACATCCAATGCTTGTCAGTTAAGATGAGAAACGTGTGAGCTTCGTGAAAGATGTAGTTCGTTTGAGCAGAAAAGTGACTGCCCTTACCTGAAACGAAGTCTTGCTTGTAGGGAGACTCAGAGCCTGGGATTTAACTCCATTTTTGAAGTAAAACACACAGCAGTGTAATCATCCATTGACCACAATCTGCTTTATAACAAGAAGCACGCTCTTGCTTTCTAGAGTCTCTAAGACAGCAGGAAACGTGATTTTGCTGAGAACAAAAGAACGGTGTTTCCTACACATACAGACCATATCTAGTTCAACTCTGCTTCTGAAACTGATACAAAGCACTGTTCCTCTAACATCCAATGCTTGTCAGTTAAGATGAGAAACGTGTGAGCTTCTGGAACGATGTAGTTCGTTTGAGCAGAAAAGTGACTGCCCTTACCTGAAACGAAGTCTTGCTTGTAGGAAGACTCAGAGCCTGGGAATTAACTCCATTTCTGAAGTGAAATACACAGCGTAGTTCTCATCCATGGATCACACTCTGCTTTAGAGCAAGAAGCACACTCTTGCTTTCTAGAGTCTCTAAGACAGCAGGAAATCTGAGTGTGCCCAGAACAAAAGAACGGTGTTTCCTACACATACGGACTATATGTAGTCCAAAACTTCTTCTGAAACTGATAGAATGCACTGGTCCTCTAACATCCAATGCTTGTCAGTTAAGATGAGAAACGTGTGAGCTTCGTGAAAGATGTAGTTCGTTTGAGCAGAAAAGTGACTTCCCCTACCTGAAACAAAGTCTTGCTTGTAGGGAGACTCAGAGCCTGGAATTTAACTCCTTTTCTGAAGTGAAACACACAGCATAGTTTTCATCCATGGATCACACTCTGCTTTAGAACGAGAAGCACGCTCTTGCTTTCTAGAGTCTCTAAGATAGCAGGAAACGTGAGTGTGCTGAGAACAAAAGAACGGTGTTTCCTACACATACGGACCATATCTAGTCCAACTCTGCTCCTGAAACTGATACAAAGCACTGGTCCTCTAAAATCCAATGTTTGTCAGTTAAGATGAGAAACGTGTGAGCTTTGTGAATGATGTAATTCCTTTAAACTGAAAAGTGACTACCCTTACCTGAAACGAAGTCTTGCTTGTAGGAAGACACAGAGCCTGGGATTTAACTCCATTTCTGAAGGGAAACACACAGCATAGTATTCATCCATGGATCACACTGTGGTTAGAGCGAGAAGCACACTGTTGCTTTCTAGAGTCTCTAAGACAGCAGGAAATTTGAGTGTGCCCAGAACAATAGAACAGTGTTTCCTACACATATGGACCATATCCAGTCCAAATCTGCTTCTGAAACTGATATAAAGCATTGACCCTCTAACATCCAATGCTTGTCAGTTAAGATGAGAAACGTGAGAGCTCTGTGAACGATGTAGTTCGTTTGAGCAGAAAAGTGACTGTCCTTACCTGAAACGAAGTCTTGCTTGTAGGAAGACTCAGAGCCTGGGATTTAACTCCATTTCTGAAGGCAAACACACAGCATAGTTCTCATCCATGGATCACACTCTGCTTTAGAGCGAGAAGCACGCTCTTGCTTTCTAGAGTCTCTAAGACAGCAGGAAACGTGAGTGTGCTGAGAACAAAAGAACGGTGTTTCCTACACATACGGACCATATCTAGTCCAACTCATCTTCTGAAACTGATACAAAGCACTGGTCCTCTAACATCCAATGCTTGTCAGTTAAGATGGGAAACGTGTGAGCTTCATGAACGATGTAGTTCCTTTGTGCAAAAAAGTGTTTGCCCTTACCTTAAACGAAGTCTTGCTTGTACGAAGAATCAGAGCCTGGGATTTAATTCCATTTCTGAATTGAAACACACAGCAGTGTTCTCATCCATTGATCACACTCAGCTTTAGAATAAGAAGCACGCTCTTGCTTTATAGAGTGTCTAAGACAGGAGGAAACGTGATTTTGCTGAGAACAAAAGAACAGAGTTTCCTACACATACAGACCATATCTAGTCCAAATCTGCTTCTGAAACTGATACAAAGCACTGACCCTCTAACATCCAAGTCTTTTCAGTTAAGATGGGAAACGTGTGAGCTTCATGAACAATGTAGTTCGTTTGAGCAGAAAAGTGACTGCCCTTAGCTGAAACGAAGTCTTGCTTATAGGAAGACTCAGAGCCTGGGATTTAACTCCATTTCTGAAGGCAAACACACAGCATAGTCTCATCCATGGATCACACTCTGCTTTAGAGCGAGAAGCACGTTCTTGCTTTCTAGAGTCTCTAAGACAGCAGGAAACGTGAGTGTGCCCAGAACAAAAGAACGGTGTTTCCTACACATACGGACTATATGTCGTCCAAAACTTCTTCTGAAACAGATAGAATGCACTGATCCTCTAACATCCAATGCTTGTCAGTTAAGATGAGAAACGTGTGTGCTTCGTGAAAAATGTAGTTCGTTTGAGCAGAAAAGTGACTGCCCTTACCTGAACCGAAGTCTTGCTTGTAGGGAGACTCAGAGCCTGGGATTTAACTCCTTTTCTGAAGTGAAACACACAGCATAGTTTTCATCCATGGATCACACTCTGCTTTAGAACAAGAAGCACACTCTTGCTTTCTAGAGTCTCTAAGACAGCAGGAAACGTGATTTTGCTGAGAACAAAAGAACGGTGTTTCCTACACATACGGACATTATATAGTCCAACTCTGCTTCTGAAACTGATACACAGCACTGTTCCTCTAACATCCAATGCTTGTCTGTTAAGGTGAGAAACGTGTGAGCTTCGTGAACGATGTAGTTCGTTTGAGCTGAAAAGTGACTGCCCTTACCTGAAACGAAGTCTTGCTTGTAGGAAGACTCAGAGCCTGGGATTTAACTCCATTTCTGAAGTGAAACACAGAGCGTAGTTCTCATCCATGGATCACACTCTGCTTTAGAGCAAGAAGCACACTCTTGCTTTCTGGAGTCTCTAAGACAGCAGGAAATCTGAGTGTGCCCAGAACAAAAGAACAGTGTTTCCTACACATACGGACTATATGTAGTCCAAAACTTCTTCTGAAACTGATAGAATGCATTAGTCCTCTATCATCCAATGCTTGTCAGTTTAGATGAGAAACGTGTGAGCTTTGTGAAAGATGTAGTTCGTTTGAGCAGAAAATTGACTGCCCTTACCTGAAACGAAATCTTGCTTGTAGGGAGACTCAGAGCCTGGGATTTAACACCTTTTCTGAAGTGAAACACACAGCATAGTTTTCATCCATGGATCTCACTCTGCTTTAGAGCAAGAAGCACGCTCTTGCTTTCTAGAATCTCTAAGACAGCAGGAAACGTGAGTGTGCTGAGAACAAAAGAACGGTGTTTCCTACACATACGGACCATATCTAGTCCAACTCTGCTTCTGAAACTGATACAAAGCACTGGACCTCTAACATCCAATGTTTGTCAGTTAAGATGAGAAACGTGTGAGCTTTGTGAATGATGTAGTTCCTTTAAACTGAAAAGTGACTACCCTTACCTGAAACGAAGTCTTGCTTGTAGGAAGACACAGAGCCTGGGATTTAACTCCATTTCTGAAGGGAAACACACAGCATAGTATTCATCCATGGATCACACTGTGGTTAGAGCGAGAAGCACACTGTTGCTTTCTAGAGTCTCTAAGACAGCAGGAAATTTGAGTGTGCCCAGAACAATAGAAAAGTGTTTCCTACACATATGGACCATATCCAGTCCAAATCTGCTTCTGGAACTGATATAAAGCATTGACCCTCTAACATCCAATGCTTGTCAGTTAAGATGAGAAACGTGTGAGCTCTGTGAACGATGTAGTTCGTTTGAGCAGAAAAGTGACTGTCCTTACCTGAAACGAAGTCTTGCTTGTAGGAAGACTCAGAGCCTGGGATTTAACTCCATTTCTGAAGGCAAACACACAGCATAGTTCTCATCCATGGATCACACTCTGCTTTAGAGTGAGAAGCACGCTCTTGCTTTCTATAGTCTCTAAGACAGCAGGAAACCTGATGGGGCCCAGAACAAAAGAACGGTGTTTCCTACACATACGGACTATATGTAGTCCAAAACTTCTTCTGAAACAGATAGAATGCACTGGTCCTCTAACATCCAATGCTTGTCAGTTAAGATGAGAAATGTGTGAGCTTCTGGAATGATGTAGTTCGTTTGAGCAGAAAAGTGACTGCCCTTACCTGAAACGAAGTCTTGCTTGGAGGAAGACTCAGAGCGTGGGATTTAACTCCATTTCTGAAGTGAAACACACAGCGTAGTTCTCATCCATGGATAACACCCTGCTTTAGAGCAAGAAGCACACTCTTGCTTTCTGGAGTCTCTAAGACAGCAGGAAATCTGAGTGTGCCCAGAACAAAAGAACGGTGTTTCCTACACATACAGACTATATGTAGTCCAAAACTTCTTCTGAAACTGATAGAATGCACTAGTCCTCTAACATCCAATGCTTGTCAGTTAAGATGAGAAATGTGTGAGCTTCTGGAATGATGTAGTTCATTTGAGCAGAAAAGTGACTGCCCTTACCTGAAACGAAGTCTTGCTTGGAGGAAGACTCAGAGCGTGGGATTTAACTCCATTTCTGAAGTGAAACACACAGTGTAGTTCTCATCCATGGATAACACCCTGCTTTAGAGCAAGAAGCACACTCTTGCTTTCTGGAGTCTCTAAGACAGCAGGAAATCTGAGTGTGCCCAGAACAAAAGAACAGTGTTTCCTACACATATGGACCATATCCAGTCCAAATCTGCTTCTGAAACTGATATAAAGCATTGACCCTCTAACATCCAATGCTTGTCAGTTAAGATGAGAAACGTGAGAGCTCTGTGAACGATGTAGTTCGTTTGAGCAGAAAAGTGACTGTCCTTACCTGAAACGAAGTCTTGCTTGTAGGAAGACTCAGAGCCTGGGATTTAACTCCATTTCTGAAGGCAAACACACAGCATAGTTCTCATCCATGGATCACACTCTGCTTTAGAGCGAGAAGCACGCTCTTGCTTTCTAGAGTCTCTAAGACAGCAGGAAACGTGAGTGTGCTGAGAACAAAAGAACGGTGTTTCCTACACATACGGACCATATCTAGTCCAACTCATCTTCTGAAACTGATACAAAGCACTGGTCCTCTAACATCCAATGCTTGTCAGTTAAGACGGGAAACGTGTGAGCTTCATGAACGATGTAGTTCCTTTGTGCAAAAAAGTGTTTGCCCTTACCTTAAACGAAGTCTTGCTTGTACGAAGACTCAGAGCCTGGGATTTAATTCCATTTCTGAATTGAAACACACAGCAGTGTTCTCATCCATTGATCACACTCAGCTTTAGAATAAGAAGCACGCTCTTGCTTTATAGAGTGTCTAAGACAGGAGGAAACGTGATTTTGCTGAGAACAAAAGAACAGAGTTTCCTACACATACAGACCATATCTAGTCCAAATCTGCTTCTGAAACTGATACAAAGCAATGACCCTCTAACATCCAAGTCTTTTCAGTTAAGATGGGAAACGTGTGAGCTTCATGAACAATGTAGTTCGTTTGAGCAGAAAAGTGACTGCCCTTAGCTGAAACGAAGTCTTGCTTATAGGAAGACTCAGAGCCTGGGATTTAACTCCATTTCTGAAGGCAAACACACAGCATAGTCTCATCCATGGATCACACTCTGCTTTAGAGCGAGAAGCACGTTCTTGCTTTCTAGAGTCTCTAAGACAGCAGGAAACGTGAGTGTGCCCAGAACAAAAGAGCGGTGTTTCCTACACATACGGACTATATGTCGTCCAAAACTTCTTCTGAAACAGATAGAATGCACTGATCCTCTAACATCCAATGCTTGTCAGTTAAGATGAGAAACGTGTGTGCTTCGTGAAAAATGTAGTTCGTTTGAGCAGAAAAGTGACTGCCCTTACCTGAACCGAAGTCTTGCTTGTAGGGAGACTCAGAGCCTGGGATTTAACTCCTTTTCTGAAGTGAAACACACAGCATAGTTTTCATCCATGGATCACACTCTGCTTTAGAACAAGAAGCACACTCTTGCTTTCTAGAGTCTCTAAGACAGCAGGAAACGTGATTTTGCTGAGAACAAAAGAACGGTGTTTCCTACACATACGGACATTATATAGTCCAACTCTGCTTCTGAAACTGATACACAGCACTGTTCCTCTAACATCCAATGCTTGTCTGTTAAGGTGAGAAACGTGTGAGCTTCGTGAACGATGTAGTTCGTTTGAGCTGAAAAGTGACTGCCCTTACCTGAAACGAAGTCTTGCTTGTAGGAAGACTCAGAGCCTGGGATTTAACTCCATTTCTGAAGTGAAACACAGAGCGTAGTTCTCATCCATGGATCACACTCTGCTTTAGAGCAAGAAGCACACTCTTGCTTTCTGGAGTCTCTAAGACAGCAGGAAATCTGAGTGTGCCCAGAACAAAAGAACAGTGTTTCCTACACATACGGACTATATGTAGTCCAAAACTTCTTCTGAAACTGATAGAATGCATTAGTCCTCTATCATCCAATGCTTGTCAGTTTAGATGAGAAACGTGTGAGCTTTGTGAAAGATGTAGTTCGTTTGAGCAGAAAATTGACTGCCCTTACCTGAAACGAAGTCTTGCTTGTAGGGAGACTCAGACCTGGGATTTAACTCCTTTTCTGAAGTGAAACACACAGCATAGTTTTCATCCATGGATCTCACTCTGCTTTAGAACAAGAAGCACGCTCTTGCTTTCTAGAGTCTCTAAGACAGCAGGAAACGTGAGTGTGCTGAGAACAAAAGAACGGTGTTTCCTACACATACGGACCATATCTAGTCCAACTCTGCTTCTGAAACTGATACAAAGCACTGGACCTCTAACATCCAATGTTTGTCAGTTAAGATGAGAAACGTGTGAGCTTTGGGAATGATGTAGTTCCTTTAAACTGAAAAGTGACTACCCTTACCTGAAACGAAGTCTTGCTTGTAGGAAGACACAGAGCCTGGGATTTAACTCCATTTCTGAAGGGAAACACACAGCATAGTATTCATCCATGGATCACACTGTGGTTAGAGCGAGAAGCACACTGTTGCTTTCTAGAGTCTCTAAGACAGCAGGAAATTTGAGTGTGCCCAGAACAATAGAAAAGTGTTTCCTACACATATGGACCATATCCAGTCCAAATCTGCTTCTGAAACTGATATAAAGCATTGACCCTCTAACATCCAATGCTTGTCAGTTAAGATGAGAAACGTGTGAGCTCTGTGAACGATGTAGTTCGTTTGAGCAGAAAAGTGACTGTCCTTACCTGAAACGAAGTCTTGCTTGTAGGAAGACTCAGAGCCTGGGATTTAACTCCATTTCTGAAGGCAAACACACAGCATAGTTCTCATCCATGGATCACACTCTGCTTTAGAGCGAGAAGCACGCTCTTGCTTTCTATAGTCTCTAAGACTGCAGGAAACGTGATGGTGCCCAGAACAAAAGAACGGTGTTTCCTACACATACGGACTATATGTAGTCCAAAACTTCTTCTGAAACAGATAGAATGCACTGGTCCTCTAACATCCAATGCTTGTCAGTTAAGATGAGAAATGTGTGAGCTTCTGGAATGATGTAGTTCGTTTGAGCAGAAAAGTGACTGCCCTTACCTGAAACGAAGTCTTGCTTGGAGGAAGACTCAGAGCGTGGGATTTAACTCCATTTCTGAAGTGAAACACACAGCGTAGTTCTCATCCATGGATAACACCCTGCTTTAGAGCAAGAAGCACACTCTTGCTTTCTGGAGTCTCTAAGACAGCAGGAAATCTGAGTGTGCCCAGAACAAAAGAACGGTGTTTCCTACACATACAGACTATATGTAGTCCAAAACTTCTTCTGAAACTGATAGAAGGCACTAGTCCTCTAACATCCAATGCTTGTCAGTTAAGATGAGAAACGTGTGAGCTTCGTGAAAGATGTAGTTCGTTTGAGCAGAAAAGTGACTGCCCTTACCTGAAACGAAGTCTTGCTTGTAGGGAGACTCAGAGCCTGGGATTTAACTCCATTTCTGAAGTAAAACACACAGCAGTGTAATCATCCATTGATCACAATCTGCTTTATAACAAGAAGCACGCTCTTGCTTTCTAGAGTCTCTAAGACAGCAGGAAACGTGATTTTGCTGAGAACAAAAGAACGGTGTTTCCTACACATACGGACCATATCTAGTTCAACTCTGCTTCTGAAACTGATACAAAGCACTGTTCCTCTAACATCCAATGCTTGTCAGTTAAGATGAGAAACGTGTGAGCTTCTGGAATGCTGTAGTTCGTTTGAGCAGAAAAGTGACTGCCCTTACCTGAAACGAAGTCTTGCTTGGAGGAAGACTCAGAGCCTGGGATTTAACTCCATTTCTGAAGGCAAACACACAGCATAGTTCTCATCCATGGATCACACTCTGCTTTAGAGCGAGAAGCACGCTCTTGCTTTCTAGAGTCTCTAAGACAGCAGGAAACGTGAGTGTGCTGAGAACAAAAGAACGGTGTTTCCTACACATACGGACCATATCTAGTCCAACTCATCTTCTGAAACTGATACAAAGCACTGGTCCTCTAACATCAAATGCTTGTCAGTTAAGATGGGAAACGTGTGAGCTTCATGAACGATGTAGTTCGTTTGAGCAAAAAAGTGTTTGCCCTTACCTTAAACGAAGTCTTGCTTGTACGAAGACTCAGAGCCTGGGATTTAACTCCATTTCTGAATTGAAACACACAGCAGTGTTCTCAACCATTGATCACACTCAGCTTTAGAATAAGAAGCACGCTCTTGCTTTTTAGAGTGTCTAAGACAGGAGGAAACGTGATTTTGCTGAGAACAAAAGAACAGAGTTTCCCACACATACGGACCATATCTAGTCCAAATCTGCTTCTGAAACTGATACAAAGCACTGACCCTCTAACATCCAAGTCTTTTCAGTTAAGATGGGAAACGTGTGAGCTTCATGAACAATGTAGTTCGTTTGAGCAGAAAAGTGACTGCCCTTAGCTGAAACGAAGTCTTGCTTATAGGAAGACTCAGAGCCTGGGATTTAACTCCATTTCTGAAGGCAAACACACAGCATAGTCTCATCCATGGATCACACTCTGCTTTAGAGCGAGAAGCACGTTCTTGCTTTCTAGAGTCTCTAAGACAGCAGGAAACGTGAGTGTGCCCAGAACAAAAGAACGGTGTTTCCTACACATACGGACTATATGTCGTCCAAAACTTCTTCTGAAACAGATAGAATGCACTGATCCTCTAACATCCAATGCTTGTCAGTTAAGATGAGAAACGTGTGTGCTTCGTGAAAAATGTAGTTCGTTTGAGCAGAAAAGTGACTGCCCTTACGTGAACCGAAGTCTTGCATGTAGGGAGACTCAGAGCCTGGGATTTAACTCCTTTTCTGAAGTGAAACACACAGCATAGTTTTCATCCATGGATCACACTCTGCTTTAGAGCAAGAAGCACACTCTTGCTTTCTTGAGTCTCTAAGACAGCAGGAAATCTGAGTGTGCCCAGAACAAAAGAACGGTGTTTACTACACATACGGACTATATGAAGTCCAAATTTCTTCTGAAACTGATAGAATGCATTAGTCCTCTATCATCCAATGCTTGTCAGTTTAGATGAGAAACCTGTGAGCTTCTGGAACGATGTAGTTCGTTTGAGCAGAAAAGTGACTGCCCTTACCTGAAACGAAGTCTTGCTTGTAGGAAGACTCAGAGCCTGGGAATTAACTCCATTTCTGAAGTGAAATACACAGCGTGGTTCTCATCCATGGATCACACTCTGCTTTAGAGCAAGAAGCACACTCTTGCTTTCTAGAGTCTCTAAGACAGCAGGAAATCTGAGTGTGCCCAGAACAAAAGAACGGTGTTTCCTACACATACGGACTATATGTAGTCCAAAACTTCTTCTGAAACTGATAGAATGCACTGGTCCTCTAACATCCAATGCTTGTCAGTTAAGATGAGAAACGTGTGAGCTTCGTGAAAGATGTAGTTCGTTTGAGCAGAAAAGTGACAACCCCTTCCTGAAACAAAGTCTTGCTTGTAGGGAGACTCAGAGCCTGGAATTTAACTCCTTTTCTGAAGTGAAACACACAGCAGTGTTCTCAACCATTGATCACACTCAGCTTTAGAATAAGAAGCACGCTCTTGCTTTTTAGAGTGTCTAAGACAGGAGGAAACGTGATTTTGCTGAGAACAAAAGAACAGAGTTTCCCACACATACGGACCATATCTAGTCCAAATCTGCTTCTGAAACTGATACAAAGCACTGACCCTCTAACATCCAAGTCTTTTCAGTTAAGATGGGAAACGTGTGAGCTTCATGAACAATGTAGTTCGTTTGAGCAGAAAAGTGACTGCCCTTAGCTGAAACGAAGTCTTGCTTATAGGAAGACTCAGAGCCTGGGATTTAACTCCATTTCTGAAGGCAAACACACAGCATAGTCTCATCCATGGATCACACTCTGCTTTAGAGCGAGAAGCACGTTCTTGCTTTCTAGAGTCTCTAAGACAGCAGGAAACGTGAGTGTGCCCAGAACAAAAGAACGGTGTTTCCTACACATACGGACTATATGTCGTCCAAAACTTCTTCTGAAACAGATAGAATGCACTGATCCTCTAACATCCAATGCTTGTCAGTTAAGATGAGAAACGTGTGTGCTTCGTGAAAAATGTAGTTCGTTTGAGCAGAAAAGTGACTGCCCTTACGTGAACCGAAGTCTTGCATGTAGGGAGACTCAGAGCCTGGGATTTAACTCCTTTTCTGAAGTGAAACACACAGCATAGTTTTCATCCATGGATCACACTCTGCTTTAGAGCAAGAAGCACACTCTTGCTTTCTTGAGTCTCTAAGACAGCAGGAAATCTGAGTGTGCCCAGAACAAAAGAACGGTGTTTACTACACATACGGACTATATGAAGTCCAAATTTCTTCTGAAACTGATAGAATGCATTAGTCCTCTATCATCCAATGCTTGTCAGTTTAGATGAGAAACCTGTGAGCTTCTGGAACGATGTAGTTCGTTTGAGCAGAAAAGTGACTGCCCTTACCTGAAACGAAGTCTTGCTTGTAGGAAGACTCAGAGCCTGGGAATTAACTCCATTTCTGAAGTGAAATACACAGCGTGGTTCTCATCCATGGATCACACTCTGCTTTAGAGCAAGAAGCACACTCTTGCTTTCTAGAGTCTCAAAGACAGCAGGAAATCTGAGTGTGCCCAGAACAAAAGAACGGTGTTTCCTACACATACGGACTATATGTAGTCCAAAACTTCTTCTGAAACTGATAGAATGCACTGGTCCTCTAACATCCAATGCTTGTCAGTTAAGATGAGAAACGTGTGAGCTTCGTGAAAGATGTAGTTCGTTTGAGCAGAAAAGTGACAACCCCTTCCTGAAACAAAGTCTTGCTTGTAGGGAGACTCAGAGCCTGGAATTTAACTCCTTTTCTGAAGTGAAACACACAGCATAGTTTTCATCCATGGATCACACTCTGCTTTAGAACAAGAAGCACGCTCTTGCTTTCTAGAGTCTCTAAGATAGCAGGAAACGTGAGTGTGCTGAGAACAAAAGAACGGTGTTTCCTACACATACGGACCATATCTAGTCCAACTCTGCTCCTGAAACTGATACAAAGCACTGGTCCTCTAAAATCCAATGTTTGTCAGTTAAGATGAGAAACGTGTGAGCTTTGTGAATGATGTAGTTCCTTTAAACTGAAAAGTGACTACCCTTACCTGAAACGAAGTCTTGCTTGTAGGAAGACACAGAGCCTGGGATTTAACTCCATTTCTGAAGGGAAACACACAGCATAGTATTCATCCATGGATCACACTGTGGTTAGAGCGAGAAGCACACTGTTGCTTTCTAGAGTCTCTAAGACAGCAGGAAATTTGAGTGTGCCCAGAACAATAGAACAGTGTTTCCTACACATATGGACCATATCCAGTCCAAATCTGCTTCTGAAACTGATATAAAGCATTGACCCTCTAACATCCAATGCTTGTCAGTTAAGATGAGAAACGTGAGAGCTCTGTGAATGATGTAGTTCGTTTGAGCAGAAAAGTGACTGTCCTTACCTGAAACGAAGTCTTGCTTGTACGAAGACTCAGAGCCTGGGATTTAACTCCATTTCTGAATTGAAACACACAGCAGTGTTCTCATCCATTGATCACACTCAGCTTTAGAATAAGAAGCACGCTCTTGCTTTTTAGAGTGTCTAAGACAGGAGGAAACGTGATTTTGCTGAGAACAAAAGAACAGAGTTTCCTACACATACGGACCATATCTAGTCCAAATCTGCTTCTGAAACTGATACAAAGCACTGACCCTCTAACATCCAAGTCTTTTCAGTTAAGATGGGAAACGTGTGAGCTTCATGAACAATGTAGTTCGTTTGAGCAGAAAAGTGACTGCCCTTAGCTGAAACGAAGTCTTGCTTATAGGAAGACTCAGAGCCTGGGATTTAACTCCATTTCTGAAGGCAAACACACAGCATAGTCTCATCCATGGATCACACTCTGCTTTAGAGCGAGAAGCACGTTCTTGCTTTCTAGAGTCTCTAAGACAGCAGGAAACGTGAGTGTGCCCAGAACAAAAGAACGGTGTTTCCTACACATACGGACTATATGTCGTCCAAAACTTCTTCTGAAACAGATAGAATGCACTGATCCTCTAACATCCAATGCTTGTCAGTTAAGATGAGAAACGTGTGTGCTTCGTGAAAAATGTAGTTCGTTTGAGCAGAAAAGTGACTGCCCTTACGTGAACCGAAGTCTTGCATGTAGGGAGACTCAGAGCCTGGGATTTAACTCCTTTTCTGAAGTGAAACACACAGCATAGTTTTCATCCATGGATCACACTCTGCTTTAGAACAAGAAGCACACTCTTGCTTTCTAGAGTCTCTAAGACAGCAGGAAACGTGATTTTGCTGAGAACAAAAGAACGGTGTTTCCTACACATACGGACATTATATAGTCCAACTCTGCTTCTGAAACTGATACACAGCACTGTTCCTCTAACATCCAATGCTTGTCTGTTAAGGTGAGAAACGTGTGAGCTTCGTGAACGATGTAGTTCGTTTGAGCTTAAAAGTGACTGCCCTTACCTGAAACGAGGTCTTGCTTGTAGGAAGACTCAGAGCCTGGGATTTAACTCCATTTCTGAAGTGAAACACAGAGCGTAGTTCTCATCCATGGATCACACTCTGCTTTAGAGCAAGAAGCACACTCTTGCTTTCTTGAGTCTCTAAGACAGCAGGAAATCTGAGTGTGCCCAGAACAAAAGAACGGTGTTTACTACACATACGGACTATATGAAGTCCAAATTTCTTCTGAAACTGATAGAATGCATTAGTCCTCTATCATCCAATGCTTGTCAGTTTAGATGAGAAACCTGTGAGCTTCTGGAACGATGTAGTTCGTTTGAGCAGAAAAGTGACTGCCCTTACCTGAAACGAAGTCTTGCTTGTAGGAAGACTCAGAGCCTGGGAATTAACTCCATTTCTGAAGTGAAATACACAGCGTGGTTCTCATCCATGGATCACACTCTGCTTTAGAGCAAGAAGCACACTCTTGCTTTCTAGAGTCTCTAAGACAGCAGGAAATCTGAGTGTGCCCAGAACAAAAGAACGGTGTTTCCTACACATACGGACTATATGTAGTCCAAAACTTCTTCTGAAACTGATAGAATGCACTGGTCCTCTAACATCCAATGCTTGTCAGTTAAGATGAGAAACGTGTGAGCTTCGTGAAAGATGTAGTTCGTTTGAGCAGAAAAGTGACAACCCCTTCCTGAAACAAAGTCTTCCTTGTAGGGAGACTCAGAGCCTGGAATTTTATTCCTTTTCTGAAGTGAAACACACAGCATAGTTTTCATCCATGGATCTCACTCTGCTTTAGAACAAGAAGCACGCTCTTGCTTTCTAGAATCTCTAAGACAGCAGGAAACGTGAGTGTGCTGAGAACAAAAGAACGGTGTTTCCTACACATACGGACCATATCTAGTCCAACTCTGCTTCTGAAACTGATACAAAGCACTGGACCTCTAACATCCAATGTTTGTCAGTTAAGATGAGAAACGTGTGAGCTTTGTGAATGATGTAGGTCCTTTAAACTGAAAAGTGACTACCCTTACCTGAAACGAAGTCTTGCTTGTAGGAAGACACAGAGCCTGGGATTTAACTCCATTTCTGAAGGGAAACACACAGCATAGTATTCATCCATGGATCACACTGTGGTTAGAGCGAGAAGCACACTGTTGCTTTCTAGAGTCTCTAAGACAGCAGGAAATTTGAGTGTGCCCAGAACAATAGAACAGTGTTTCCTACACATATGGACCATATCCAGTCCAAATCTGCTTCTGAAACTGATATAAAGCATTGACCCTCTAACATCCAATGCTTGTCAGTTAAGATGAGAAACGTGTGAGCTCTGTGAACGATTAGTTCGTTTGAGCAGAAAAGTGACTGTCCTTACCTGAAACGAAGTCTTGCTTGTAGGAAGACTCAGAGCCTGGGATTTAACTCCATTTCTGAAGGCAAACACACAGCATAGTTCTCATCCATGGATCACACTCTGCTTTAGAGCGAGAAGCACGTTCTTGCTTTCTAGAGTCTCTAAGACAGCAGGAAACGTGAGTGTGCCCAGAACAAAAGAACGGTGTTTCCTAAAAATAGGGACTATATGTCGTCCAAAACTTCTTCTGAAACAGATAGAATGCACTGATCCTCTAACATCCAATGCTTGTCAGTTAAGATGAGAAACGTGTGTGCTTCGTGATAGATGTAGGTAGTTTGAGCAGAAAAGTGACTGCCCTTACATGAAACGAAGTCTTGCTTGTAGGGAGACTCAGAGACTGGGATTTAACTCCTTTTCTGAAGTGAAACACACAGCATAGTTTTCATCCATGGATCACACTCTCCTTTAGAACAAGAAGCACACTCTTGCTTTCTAGAGTCTCTAAGACAGCAGGAAACATGATTTTGCTGAGAACAAAAGAACGGTGTTTCCTACACATACGGACATTATATAGTCCAACTCTGCTTCTGAAACTGATACACAGCACTGTTCCTCTAACATCCAATGCTTGTCTGTTCAGGTGAGTAACGTGTGAGCTTCGTGAACGATGTAGTTCGTTTGAGCTGAAAAGTGACTGCCCTTACCTGAAACGAAGTCTTGCTTGGAGGAAGACCCAGAGCCTGGGATTTAACTCCTTTTCTGAAGTGAAACACACAGCGTAGTTCTCATCCATGGATAACACCCTACTTTAGAGCAAGAAGCACACTCTTGCTTTCTGGAGTCTCTAAGACAGCAGGAAATCTGAGTGTGCCCAGAACAAAAGAACGGTGTTTCCTACACATACAGACTATATGTAGTCCAAAACTTCTTTTGAAACTGATAGAATGCACTAGTCCTCTAACATCCAATGCTTGTCAGTTAAGATGAGAAACGTGTGAGCTTCGTGAAAGATGTAGTTCGTTTGAGCAGAAAAGTGACTGCCCTTACCTGAAACGAAGTCTTGCTTGTAGGGAGACTCAGAGCCTGGGATTTAACTCCATTTCTGAAGTAAAACACACAGCAGTGTAATCATCCATTGATCAGAATCTGCTTTATAACAAGAAGCACACTCTTGCTTTCTAGAGTCTCTAAGACAGCAGGAAATCTGAGTGTGCCCAGAACAAAAGAACTGTGTTTCCTACACATACGGACTATATGTAGTCCAAAACTTCTTCTGAAACTGATAGAATGCACTGGTCCTCTAACATCCAATGCTTGTCAGTTAAGATGAGAAACGTGTGAGCTTCGTGAAAGATGTAGTTCGTTTGAGCAGAAAAGTGACTGCCCTTAGCTGAAACGAAGTCTTGCCTATAGGAAGACTCAGAGCCTGGGATTTAACACCATTTCTGAAGGCAAACACACAACATAGTCTCATCCATGGATCACACTCTGCTTTAGAGCGAGAAGCACGTTCCTGCTTTCTAGAGTCTCTAAGACAGCAGGAAACGTGAGTGTGCCCAGAACAAAAGAACGGTGTTTCCTACACATACGGACTATATGTAGTCCAAAACTTCTTCTGAAACTGATAGAATGCACTGGTCCTCTAACATCCAATGCTTGTCAGTTAAGATGAGAAACGTGTGAGCTTCGTGAAAGATGTAGTTCGTTTGAGCAGAAAAGTGACAACCCCTTCCTGAAACAAAGTCTTGCTTGTAGGGAGACTCAGAGCCTGGAATTTAACTCCTTTTCTGAAGTGAAACACACAGCAGTGTTCTCAACCATTGATCACACTCAGCTTTAGAATAAGAAGCACGCTCTTGCTTTTTAGAGTGTCTAAGACAGGAGGAAACGTGATTTTGCTGAGAACAAAAGAACAGAGTTTCCTACACATACGGACCATATCTAGTCCAAATCTGCTTCTGAAACTGATACAAAGCACTGACCCTCTAACATCCAAGTCTTTTCAGTTAAGATGGGAAACGTGTGAGCTTCATGAACAATGTAGTTCGTTTGAGCAGAAAAGTGACTGCCCTTAGCTGAAACGAAGTCTTGCTTATAGGAAGACTCAGAGCCTGGGATTTAACTCCATTTCTGAAGGCAAACACACAGCATAGTCTCATCCATGGATCACACTCTGCTTTAGAGCGAGAAGCACGTTCTTGCTTTCTAGAGTCTCTAAGACAGCAGGAAACGTGAGTGTGCCCAGAACAAAAGAACGGTGTTTCCTACACATACGGACTATATGTCGTCCAAAACTTCTTCTGAAACAGATAGAATGCACTGATCCTCTAACATCCAATGCTTGTCAGTTAAGATGAGAAACGTGTGTGCTTCGTGAAAAATGTAGTTCGTTTGAGCAGAAAAGTGACTGCCCTTACGTGAACCGAAGTCTTGCATGTAGGGAGACTCAGAGCCTGGGATTTAACTCCTTTTCTGAAGTGAAACACACAGCATAGTTTTCATCCATGGATCACACTCTGCTTTAGAGCAAGAAGCACACTCTTGCTTTCTTGAGTCTCTAAGACAGCAGGAAATCTGAGTGTGCCCAGAACAAAAGAACGGTGTTTACTACACATACGGACTATATGAAGTCCAAATTTCTTCTGAAACTGATAGAATGCATTAGTCCTCTATCATCCAATGCTTGTCAGTTTAGATGAGAAACCTGTGAGCTTCTGGAACGATGTAGTTCGTTTGAGCAGAAAAGTGACTGCCCTTACCTGAAACGAAGTCTTGCTTGTAGGAAGACTCAGAGCCTGGGAATTAACTCCATTTCTGAAGTGAAATACACAGCGTGGTTCTCATCCATGGATCACACTCTGCTTTAGAGCAAGAAGCACACTCTTGCTTTCTAGAGTCTCTAAGACAGCAGGAAATCTGAGTGTGCCCAGAACAAAAGAACGGTGTTTCCTACACATACGGACTATATGTAGTCCAAAACTTCTTCTGAAACTGATAGAATGCACTGGTCCTCTAACATCCAATGCTTGTCAGTTAAGATGAGAAACGTGTGAGCTTCGTGAAAGATGTAGTTCGTTTGAGCAGAAAAGTGACAACCCCTTCCTGAAACAAAGTCTTGCTTGTAGGGAGACTCAGAGCCTGGAATTTAACTCCTTTTCTGAAGTGAAACACACAGCAGTGTTCTCAACCATTGATCACACTCAGCTTTAGAATAAGAAGCACGCTCTTGCTTTTTAGAGTGTCTAAGACAGGAGGAAACGTGATTTTGCTGAGAACAAAAGAACAGAGTTTCCCACACATACGGACCATATCTAGTCCAAATCTGCTTCTGAAACTGATACAAAGCACTGACCCTCTAACATCCAAGTCTTTTCAGTTAAGATGGGAAACGTGTGAGCTTCATGAACAATGTAGTTCGTTTGAGCAGAAAAGTGACTGCCCTTAGCTGAAACGAAGTCTTGCTTATAGGAAGACTCAGAGCCTGGGATTTAACTCCATTTCTGAAGGCAAACACACAGCATAGTCTCATCCATGGATCACACTCTGCTTTAGAGCGAGAAGCACGTTCTTGCTTTCTAGAGTCTCTAAGACAGCAGGAAACGTGAGTGTGCCCAGAACAAAAGAACGGTGTTTCCTACACATACGGACTATATGTCGTCCAAAACTTCTTCTGAAACAGATAGAATGCACTGATCCTCTAACATCCAATGCTTGTCAGTTAAGATGAGAAACGTGTGTGCTTCGTGAAAAATGTAGTTCGTTTGAGCAGAAAAGTGACTGCCCTTACGTGAACCGAAGTCTTGCATGTAGGGAGACTCAGAGCCTGGGATTTAACTCCTTTTCTGAAGTGAAACACACAGCATAGTTTTCATCCATGGATCACACTCTGCTTTAGAGCAAGAAGCACACTCTTGCTTTCTTGAGTCTCTAAGACAGCAGGAAATCTGAGTGTGCCCAGAACAAAAGAACGGTGTTTACTACACATACGGACTATATGAAGTCCAAATTTCTTCTGAAACTGATAGAATGCATTAGTCCTCTATCATCCAATGCTTGTCAGTTTAGATGAGAAACCTGTGAGCTTCTGGAACGATGTAGTTCGTTTGAGCAGAAAAGTGACTGCCCTTACCTGAAACGAAGTCTTGCTTGTAGGAAGACTCAGAGCCTGGGAATTAACTCCATTTCTGAAGTGAAATACACAGCGTGGTTCTCATCCATGGATCACACTCTGCTTTAGAGCAAGAAGCACACTCTTGCTTTCTAGAGTCTCTAAGACAGCAGGAAATCTGAGTGTGCCCAGAACAAAAGAACGGTGTTTCCTACACATACGGACTATATGTAGTCCAAAACTTCTTCTGAAACTGATAGAATGCACTGGTCCTCTAACATCCAATGCTTGTCAGTTAAGATGAGAAACGTGTGAGCTTCGTGAAAGATGTAGTTCGTTTGAGCAGAAAAGTGACAACCCCTTCCTGAAACAAAGTCTTGCTTGTAGGGAGACTCAGAGCCTGGAATTTAACTCCTTTTCTGAAGTGAAACACACAGCATAGTTTTCATCCATGGATCACACTCTGCTTTAGAACAAGAAGCACGCTCTTGCTTTCTAGAGTCTCTAAGATAGCAGGAAACGTGAGTGTGCTGAGAACAAAAGAACGGTGTTTCCTACACATACGGACCATATCTAGTCCAACTCTGCTCCTGAAACTGATACAAAGCACTGGTCCTCTAAAATCCAATGTTTGTCAGTTAAGATGAGAAACGTGTGAGCTTTGTGAATGATGTAGTTCCTTTAAACTGAAAAGTGACTACCCTTACCTGAAACGAAGTCTTGCTTGTAGGAAGACACAGAGCCTGGGATTTAACTCCATTTCTGAAGGGAAACACACAGCATAGTATTCATCCATGGATCACACTGTGGTTAGAGCGAGAAGCACACTGTTGCTTTCTAGAGTCTCTAAGACAGCAGGAAATTTGAGTGTGCCCAGAACAATAGAACAGTGTTTCCTACACATATGGACCATATCCAGTCCAAATCTGCTTCTGAAACTGATATAAAGCATTGACCCTCTAACATCCAATGCTTGTCAGTTAAGATGAGAAACGTGAGAGCTCTGTGAACGATGTAGTTCGTTTGAGCAGAAAAGTGACTGTCCTTACCTGAAACGAAGTCTTGCTTGTACGAAGACTCAGAGCCTGGGATTTAACTCCATTTCTGAATTGAAACACACAGCAGTGTTCTCATCCATTGATCACACTCAGCTTTAGAATAAGAAGCACGCTCTTGCTTTTTAGAGTGTCTAAGACAGGAGGAAACGTGATTTTGCTGAGAACAAAAGAACAGAGTTTCCTACACATACGGACCATATCTAGTCCAAATCTGCTTCTGAAACTGATACAAAGCACTGACCCTCTAACATCCAAGTCTTTTCAGTTAAGATGGGAAACGTGTGAGCTTCATGAACAATGTAGTTCGTTTGAGCAGAAAAGTGACTGCCCTTAGCTGAAACGAAGTCTTGCTTATAGGAAGACTCAGAGCCTGGGATTTAACTCCATTTCTGAAGGCAAACACACAGCATAGTCTCATCCATGGATCACACTCTGCTTTAGAGCGAGAAGCACGTTCTTGCTTTCTAGAGTCTCTAAGACAGCAGGAAACGTGAGTGTGCCCAGAACAAAAGAACGGTGTTTCCTACACATACGGACTATATGTCGTCCAAAACTTCTTCTGAAACAGATAGAATGCACTGATCCTCTAACATCCAATGCTTGTCAGTTAAGATGAGAAACGTGTGTGCTTCGTGAAAAATGTAGTTCGTTTGAGCAGAAAAGTGACTGCCCTTACGTGAACCGAAGTCTTGCATGTAGGGAGACTCAGAGCCTGGGATTTAACTCCTTTTCTGAAGTGAAACACACAGCATAGTTTTCATCCATGGATCACACTCTGCTTTAGAACAAGAAGCACACTCTTGCTTTCTAGAGTCTCTAAGACAGCAGGAAACGTGATTTTGCTGAGAACAAAAGAACGGTGTTTCCTACACATACGGACATTATATAGTCCAACTCTGCTTCTGAAACTGATACACAGCACTGTTCCTCTAACATCCAATGCTTGTCTGTTAAGGTGAGAAACGTGTGAGCTTCGTGAACGATGTAGTTCGTTTGAGCTTAAAAGTGACTGCCCTTACCTGAAACGAGGTCTTGCTTGTAGGAAGACTCAGAGCCTGGGATTTAACTCCATTTCTGAAGTGAAACACAGAGCGTAGTTCTCATCCATGGATCACACTCTGCTTTAGAGCAAGAAGCACACTCTTGCTTTCTTGAGTCTCTAAGACAGCAGGAAATCTGAGTGTGCCCAGAACAAAAGAACGGTGTTTACTACACATACGGACTATATGAAGTCCAAATTTCTTCTGAAACTGATAGAATGCATTAGTCCTCTATCATCCAATGCTTGTCAGTTTAGATGAGAAACCTGTGAGCTTCTGGAACGATGTAGTTCGTTTGAGCAGAAAAGTGACTGCCCTTACCTGAAACGAAGTCTTGCTTGTAGGAAGACTCAGAGCCTGGGAATTAACTCCATTTCTGAAGTGAAATACACAGCGTGGTTCTCATCCATGGATCACACTCTGCTTTAGAGCAAGAAGCACACTCTTGCTTTCTAGAGTCTCTAAGACAGCAGGAAATCTGAGTGTGCCCAGAACAAAAGAACGGTGTTTCCTACACATACGGACTATATGTAGTCCAAAACTTCTTCTGAAACTGATAGAATGCACTGGTCCTCTAACATCCAATGCTTGTCAGTTAAGATGAGAAACGTGTGAGCTTCGTGAAAGATGTAGTTCGTTTGAGCAGAAAAGTGACAACCCCTTCCTGAAACAAAGTCTTGCTTGTAGGGAGACTCAGAGCCTGGAATTTTATTCCTTTTCTGAAGTGAAACACACAGCATAGTTTTCATCCATGGATCTCACTCTGCTTTAGAACAAGAAGCACGCTCTTGCTTTCTAGAATCTCTAAGACAGCAGGAAACGTGAGTGTGCTGAGAACAAAAGAACGGTGTTTCCTACACATACGGACCATATCTAGTCCAACTCTGCTTCTGAAACTGATACAAAGCACTGGACCTCTAACATCCAATGTTTGTCAGTTAAGATGAGAAACGTGTGAGCTTTGTGAATGATGTAGGTCCTTTAAACTGAAAAGTGACTACCCTTACCTGAAACGAAGTCTTGCTTGTAGGAAGACACAGAGCCTGGGATTTAACTCCATTTCTGAAGGGAAACACACAGCATAGTATTCATCCATGGATCACACTGTGGTTAGAGCGAGAAGCACACTGTTGCTTTCTAGAGTCTCTAAGACAGCAGGAAATTTGAGTGTGCCCAGAACAATAGAACAGTGTTTCCTACACATATGGACCATATCCAGTCCAAATCTGCTTCTGAAACTGATATAAAGCATTGACCCTCTAACATCCAATGCTTGTCAGTTAAGATGAGAAACGTGTGAGCTCTGTGAACGATTAGTTCGTTTGAGCAGAAAAGTGACTGTCCTTACCTGAAACGAAGTCTTGCTTGTAGGAAGACTCAGAGCCTGGGATTTAACTCCATTTCTGAAGGCAAACACACAGCATAGTTCTCATCCATGGATCACACTCTGCTTTAGAGCGAGAAGCACGTTCTTGCTTTCTAGAGTCTCTAAGACAGCAGGAAACGTGAGTGTGCCCAGAACAAAAGAACGGTGTTTCCTAAAAATAGGGACTATATGTCGTCCAAAACTTCTTCTGAAACAGATAGAATGCACTGATCCTCTAACATCCAATGCTTGTCAGTTAAGATGAGAAACGTGTGTGCTTCGTGATAGATGTAGGTAGTTTGAGCAGAAAAGTGACTGCCCTTACATGAAACGAAGTCTTGCTTGTAGGGAGACTCAGAGACTGGGATTTAACTCCTTTTCTGAAGTGAAACACACAGCATAGTTTTCATCCATGGATCACACTCTCCTTTAGAACAAGAAGCACACTCTTGCTTTCTAGAGTCTCTAAGACAGCAGGAAACATGATTTTGCTGAGAACAAAAGAACGGTGTTTCCTACACATACGGACATTATATAGTCCAACTCTGCTTCTGAAACTGATACACAGCACTGTTCCTCTAACATCCAATGCTTGTCTGTTCAGGTGAGTAACGTGTGAGCTTCGTGAACGATGTAGTTCGTTTGAGCTGAAAAGTGACTGCCCTTACCTGAAACGAAGTCTTGCTTGGAGGAAGACCCAGACCCTGGGATTTAACTCCTTTTCTGAAGTGAAACACACAGCGTAGTTCTCATCCATGGATAACACCCTACTTTAGAGCAAGAAGCACACTCTTGCTTTCTGGAGTCTCTAAGACAGCAGGAAATCTGAGTGTGCCCAGAACAAAAGAACGGTGTTTCCTACACATACAGACTATATGTAGTCCAAAACTTCTTTTGAAACTGATAGAATGCACTAGTCCTCTAACATCCAATGCTTGTCAGTTAAGATGAGAAACGTGTGAGCTTCGTGAAAGATGTAGTTCGTTTGAGCAGAAAAGTGACTGCCCTTACCTGAAACGAAGTCTTGCTTGTAGGGAGACTCAGAGCCTGGGATTTAACTCCATTTCTGAAGTAAAACACACAGCAGTGTAATCATCCATTGATCAGAATCTGCTTTATAACAAGAAGCACACTCTTGCTTTCTAGAGTCTCTAAGACAGCAGGAAATCTGAGTGTGCCCAGAACAAAAGAACTGTGTTTCCTACACATACGGACTATATGTAGTCCAAAACTTCTTCTGAAACTGATAGAATGCACTGGTCCTCTAACATCCAATGCTTGTCAGTTAAGATGAGAAACGTGTGAGCTTCGTGAAAGATGTAGTTCGTTTGAGCAGAAAAGTGACTGCCCTTAGCTGAAACGAAGTCTTGCCTATAGGAAGACTCAGAGCCTGGGATTTAACACCATTTCTGAAGGCAAACACACAACATAGTCTCATCCATGGATCACACTCTGCTTTAGAGCGAGAAGCACGTTCCTGCTTTCTAGAGTCTCTAAGACAGCAGGAAACGTGAGTGTGCCCAGAACAAAAGAACGGTGTTTCCTACACATACAGACTATATGTCGTCCAAAACTTCTTCTGAAACAGATAGAATGCACTGATCCTCTAACATCCAATGCTTGTCAGTTAAGATGAGAAACGTGTGTGCTTCGTGAAAGATGTAGTTCGTTTGAGCAGAAAAGTGACTGCCCTTACCTGAAACGAAGTCTTGCTTGTAGGGAGACTCAGAGCCTGGGATTTAACTCCTTTTCTGAAGGGAAACAAACAGCGTAGTTCTCATCCATGGATCACACTCTGCTTTAGAACAAGAAGCACACTCTTGCTTTCTAGAGTCTCTAAGACAGCAGGAAACGTGATTTTGCTGAGAACAAAAGAACGGTGTTTCCTACACATACGGACATTATATAGTCCAACTCTGCTTCTGAAACTGATACACAGCACTGTTCCTCTAACATCCAATGCTTGTCTGTTAAGGTGAGAAACGTGTGAGCTTCGTGAACGATGTAGTTCTTTTGAGCTGAAAAGTGACTGCCCTTACCTGAAACGAAGTCTTGCTTGTAGGAAGACTCAGAGCCTGGTGTTTAACTCCATTTCTGAAGTGAAACACAGAGCGTAGTTCTCATCCATGGATCACACTCTGCTTTAGAGCAAGAAGCACACTCTTGCTTTCTGGAGTCTCTAAGAAAGCAGAAAATCTGAGTGTGCCCAGAACAATAGAACGGTGTTTCCTACACATACGGACTATATGTAGTCCAAAACTTCTTCTGAAACTGATAGAATGCATTAGTCCTCTATCATCCAATGCTTGTCAGTTTAGATGAGAAACCTTTGAGCTTCGTGAAAGATGTAGTTCGTTTGAGCAGAAAAGTGACTGCCCTTACCTGAAACGAAGTCTTGCTTGTAGGGAGACTCAGAGCCTGGGATTTAACTCCTTTTCTGAAGTGAAACACACAGCATAGTTTTCATCCATGGATCTCACTCTGCTTTAGAACAAGAAGCACGCTCTTGCTTTCTAGAATCTCTAAGACAGCAGGAAACGTGAGTGTGCTGAGAACAAAAGAACGGTGTTTCCTACACATACGGACCATATCTAGTCCAACTCTGTTTTCTGAAACTGATACAAAGCACTGGACCTCTAACATCCAATGTTTGTCAGTTAAGATGAGAAACGTGTGAGCTTTGTGAATGATGTAGTTCCTTTAAACTGAAAAGTGACTACCCTTACCTGAAACGAAGTCTTGCTTGTAGGAAGACACAGAGCCTGGGATTTAACTCCATTTCTGAAGGGAAACACACAGCATAGTATTCATCCATGGATCACACTGTGGTTAGAGCGAGAAGCACACTGTTGCTTTCTAGAGTCTCTAAGACAGCAGGAAATTTGAGTGTGCCCAGAACAATAGAACAGTGTTTCCTACACATATGGACCATATCCAGTCCAAATCTGCTTCTGAAACTGATATAAAGCATTGACCCTCTAACATCCAATGCTTGTCAGTTAAGATGAGAAACGTGTGAGCTCTGTGAACGATGTAGTTCGTTTGAGCAGAAAAGTGACTGTCCTTACCTGAAACGAAGTCTTGCTTGTAGGAAGACTCAGAGCCTGGGATTTAACTCCATTTCTGAAGGCAAACACACAGCATAGTTCTTATCCATGGATCACACTCTGCTTTAGAGCGAGAAGCACGCTCTTGCTTTCTAGAGTCTCTAAGACAGCAGGAAACGTGAGTGTGCTGAGAACAAAAGAACGGTTTTTCCTACACATACGGACCATATCTAGTCCAACTCATCTTATGAAACTGATACAAAGCACTGGTCCTCTAACATCCAATGCTTGTCAGTTAAGATGGGAAACGTGTGAGCTTCATGAACGATGTAGTTCGTTTGAGCAAAAAGGTGTTTGCCCTTACCTGAAACGAAGTCTTGCTTGTACGAAGACTCAGAGCCTGGGATTTAACTCCATTTCTGAATTGAAACACACAGCAGTGTTCTCATCCATTGATCACACTCAGCTTTAGAATAAGAAGCACGGTCTTGCTTTTTAGAGTGTCTAAGACAGGAGGAAACGTGATTTTGCTGAGAACAAAAGAACAGAGTTTCCTACACATACGGACCATATCTAGTCCAAATCTGCTTCTGAAGCTGATACAAAGCACTGACCCTCTAACATCCAAGTCTTTTCAGTTAAGATGGGAAACCTGTGAGCTTCATGAACGATGTAGTTCGTTTGAGCAGAAAAGTGACTGCCCTTAGCTGAAACGAAGTCTTGCTTATAGGAAGACTCAGAGCCTGGGATTTAACTCCAGTTCTGAAGGCAAACACACAGCATAGTTCTCATCCATGGATCACACTCTGCTTTAGAGCGAGAAGCACGTTCTTGCTTTCTAGAGTCTCTAAGACAGCAGGAAACGTGAGTGTGCCCAGAACAAAAGAACGGTGTTTCCTAAAAATAGGGACTATATGTCGTCCATAACTTCTTCTGAAACAGATAGAATGCACTGATCCTCTAACATCCAATGCTTGTCAGTTAAGATGAGAAACGTGTGTGCTTCGTGATAGATGTAGTTAGTTTGAGCAGAAAAGTGACTGCCCTTACATGAAACGAAGTCTTGCTTGTAGGGAGACTCAGAGCCTGGGATTTAACTCCTTTTCTGAAGTGAAACACACAGCATAGTTTTCATCCATGGATCACACTCTCCTTTAGAACAAGAAGCACACTCTTGCTTTCTAGAGTCTCTAAGACAGCAGGAAACATGATTTTGCTGAGAACAAAAGAACGGTGTTTCCTACACATACGGACATTATATAGTCCAACTCTGCTTCTGAAACTGATACACAGCACTGTTCCTCTAACATCCAATGCTTGTCTGTTCAGGTGAGAAACGTGTGAGCTTCGTGAACGATGTAGTTCGTTTGAGCTGAAAAGTGACTGCCCTTACCTGAAACGAAGTCTTGCTTGGAGGAAGACTCAGAGCCTGGGATTTAACTCCTTTTCTGAAGTGAAACACACAGCGTAGTTCTCATCCATGGATAACACCCTACTTTAGAGCAAGAAGCACACTCTTGCTTTCTGGAGTCTCTAAGACAGCAGGAAATCTGAGTGTGCCCAGAACAAAAGAACTGTGTTTCCTACACATACAGACTATATGTAGTCCAAAACTTCTTTTGAAACTGATAGAATGCACTAGTCCTCTAACATCCAATGCTTGTCAGTTAAGATGAGAAACGTGTGAGCTTCGTGAAAGATGTAGTTCGTTTGAGCAGAAAAGTGACTGCCCTTACCTGAAACGAAGTCTTGCTTGTAGGGAGACTCAGAGCCTGGGATTTAACTCCATTTCTGAAGTAAAACACACAGCAGTGTAATCATCCATTGATCACAATCTGCTTTATAACAAGAAGCACACTCTTGCTTTCTAGAGTCTCTAAGACAGCAGGAAATCTGAGTGTGCCCAGAACAAAAGAACGGTGTTTCCTACACATACAGACTATATGTAGTCCAAAACTTCTTCTGAAACTGATAGAATGCACTGGTCCTCTAACATCCAATGCTTGTCAGTTAAGATGAGAAACGTGTGAGCTTCGTGAAAGATGTAGTTCGTTTGAGCAGAAAAGTGACTGCCCTTCGCTGAAACGAAGTCTTGCCTATAGGAAGACTCAGAGCCTGGGATTTAACACCATTTCTGAAGGCAAACACACAGCATAGTCTCATCCATGGATCACACTCTGCTTTAGAGCGAGAAGCACGTTCTTGCTTTCTAGAGTCTCTAAGACAGCAGGAAACGTGAGTGTGCCCAGAACAAAAGAACGGTGTTTCCTACACATACAGACTATATGTCGTCCAAAACTTCTTCTGAAACAGATAGAATGCACTGATCCTCTAACATCCAATGCTTGTCAGTTAAGATGAGAAACGTGTGTGCTTCGTGAAAGATGTAGTTCGTTTGAGCAGAAAAGTGACTGCCCTTACCTGAAACGAAGTCTTGCTTGTAGGGAGACTCAGAGCCTGGGATTTAACTCCTTTTCTGAAGGGAAACACACAGCGTAGTTCTCATCCATGGATCACACTCTGCTTTAGAACAAGAAGCACACTCTTGCTTTCTAGAGTCTCTAAGACAGCAGGAAACGTGATTTTGCTGAGAACAAAAGAACGGTGTGTCCTACACATACGGACATTATATAGTCCAACTCTGCTTCTGAAACTGATACACAGCACTGTTCCTCTAACATCCAATGCTTGTCTGTTAAGGTGAGAAACGTGTGAGCTTCGTTAACGATGTAGTTCGTTTGAGCAGAAAAGTGACTGCCCTTACCTGAAACGAAGTCTTGCTTGGAGGAAGACTCAGAGCCTGGGATTTAACTCCATTTCTGAAGTGAAACACAGAGCGTAGTTCTCATCCATGGATCACACTCTGCTTTAGAGCAAGAAGCACACTCTTGCTTTCTGGAGTCTCTAAGACAGCAGAAAATCTGAGTGTGCCCAGAACAATAGAATGGTGTTTCCTACACATACGGACTATATGTAGTCCAAAACTTCTTCTGAAACTGATAGAATGCATTAGTCCTCTATCATCCAATGCTTGTCAGTTTAGATGAGAAACGTTTGAGCTTCGTGAAAGATGTAGTTCGTTTGAGCAGAAAAGTGACTGCCCTTACCTGAAACGAAGTCTTGCTTGTAGGGAGACTCAGAGCCTGGGATTTAACTCCTTTTCTGAAGTGAAACACACAGCATAGTTTTCATCCATGGATCTCACTCTGCTTTAGAACAAGAAGCACGCTCTTGCTTTCTAGAATCTCTAAGACAGCAGGAAACGTGAGTGTGCTGAGAACAAAAGAACGGTGTTTCCTACACATACGGACCATATCTAGTCCAACTCTGTTTTCTGAAACTGATACAAAGCACTGGACCTCTAACATCCAATGTTTGTCAGTTAAGATGAGAAACGTGTGAGCTTTGTGAATGATGTAGTTCCTTTAAACTGAAAAGTGACTACCCTTACCTGAAACGAAGTCTTGCTTGTAGGAAGACACAGAACCTGGGATTTAACTCCATTTCTGAAGGGAAACACACAGCATAGTATTCATCCATGGATCACACTGTGGTTAGAGCGAGAAGCACACTGTTGCTTTCTAGAGTCTCTAAGACAGCAGGAAATTTGAGTGTGCCCAGAACAATAGTACAGTGTTTCCTACACATATGGACCATATCCAGTCCAAATCTGCTTCTGAAACTGATATAAAGCATTGACCCTCTAACATCCAATGCTTGTCAGTTAAGATGAGAAACGTGTGAGCTCTGTGAACGATGTAGTTCGTTTGAGCAGAAAAGTGACTGTCCTTACCTGAAACGAAGTCTTGCTTGTAGGAAGACTCAGAGCCTGGGATTTAACTCCATTTCTGAAGGCAAACACACAGCATAGTTCTCATCCATGGATCACACTCTGCTTTAGAGCGAGAAGCACGCTCTTGCTTTCTAGAGTCTCTAAGACAGCAGGAAACGTGAGTGTTCTGAGAACAAAAGAACGGTGTTTCCTACACATACGGACCATATCTAGTCCAACTCATCTTCTGAAACTGATACAAAGCACTGGTCCTCTAACATCCAATGCTTGTCAGTTAAGATGGGAAACGTGTGAGCTTCATGAACGATGTAGTTCGTTTGAGCAAAAAGGTGTTTGCCCTTACCTTAAACGAAGTCTTGCTTGTACGAAGACTCAGAGCCTGGGATTTAACTCCATTTCTGAATTGAAACACACAGCAGTGTTCTCATCCATTGATCACACTCAGCTTTAGAATAAGAAGCACGCTCTTGCTTTTTAGAGTGTCTAAGACAGGAGGAAACGTGATTTTGCTGAGAACAAAAGAACAGAGTTTCCTACACATACGGACCATATCTAGTCCAAATCTGCTTCTGAAGCTGATACAAAGAACTGACCCTCTAACATCCAAGTCTTTTCAGTTAAGATGGGAAACGTGTGAGCTTCATGAACGATGTAGTTCGTTTGAGCAGAAAAGTGACTGCCCTTAGCTGAAACGAAGTCTTGCTTATAGGAAGACTCAGAGCCTGGGATTTAACTCCATTTCTGAAGGCAAACACACAGCATAGTTCTCATCCATGGATCACACTCTGCTTTAGAGCGAGAAGCACGTTCTTGCTTTCTAGAGTCTCTAAGACAGCAGGAAACGTGAGTGTGCCCAGAACAAAAGAACGGTGTTTCCTAAAAATAGGGAATATATGTCGTCCAAAACTTCTTCTGAAACAGATAGAATGCACTGATCCTCTAACATCCAATGCTTGTCAGTTAAGATGAGAAACGTGTGTGCTTCGTGATAGATGTAGTTAGTTTGAGCAGAAAAGTGACTGCCCTTACATGAAACGAAGTCTTGCTTGTAGGGAGACTCAGAGCCTGGGATTTAACTCCTTTTCTGAAGTGAAACACACAGCATAGTTTTCATCCATGGATAACACTCTCCTTTAGAACAAGAAGCACACTCTTGCTTTCTAGAGTCTCTAAGACAGCAGGAAACATGATTTTGCTGAGAACAAAAGAACGGTGTTTCCTACACATACGGACATTATATAGTCCAACTCTGCTTCTGAAACTGATACACAGCACTGTTCCTCTAACATCCAATGCTTGTCTGTTCAGGTGAGAAACGTGTGAGCTTCGTGAACGATGTAGTTCGTTTGAGCTGAAAAGTGACTGCCCTTACCTGAAACGAAGTCTTGCTTGGAGGAAGACTCAGAGCCTGGGATTTAACTCCTTTTCTGAAGTGAAACACACAGCGTAGTTCTCATCCATGGATAACACCCTACTTTAGAGCAAGAAGCACACTCTTGCTTTCTGGAGTCTCTAAGACAGCAGGAAATCTGAGTGTGCCCAGAACAAAAGAACGGTGTTTCCTACACATACAGACTATATGTAGTCCAAAACTTCTTTTGAAACTGATAGAATGCACTAGTCCTCTAACATCCAATGCTTGTCAGTTAAGATGAGAAACGTGTGAGCTTCGTGAAAGATGTAGTTCGTTTGAGCAGAAAAGTGACTGCCCTTACCTGAAACGAAGTCTTGCTTGTAGGGAGACTCAGAGCCTGGGATTTAACTCCATTTCTGAAGTAAAACACACAGCAGTGTAATCATCCATTGATCACAATCTTCTTTATAACAAGAAGCACACTCTTGCTTTCTAGAGTCTCTAAGACAGCAGGAAATCTGAGTGTGCCCAGAACAAAAGAACGGTGTTTCCTACACATACAGACTATATGTAGTCCAAAACTTCTTCTGAAACTGATAGAATGCACTGGTCCTCTAACATCCAATGCTTGTCAGTTAAGATGAGAAACGTGTGAGCTTCGTGAAAGATGTAGTTCGTTTGAGCAGAAAAGTGACTGCCCTTAGCTGAAACGAAGTCTTGCCTATAGGAAGACTCAGAGCCTGGGATTTAACACCATTTCTGAAGGCAAACACACAGCATAGTCTCATCCATGGATCACACTCTGCTTTAGAGCGAGAAGCACGTTCTTGCTTTCTAGAGTCTCTAAGACAGCAGGAAACGTGAGTGTGCCCAGAACAAAAGAACGGTGTTTCCTACACATACAGACTATATGTCGTCCAAAACTTCTTCTGAAACAGATAGAATGCACTGATCCTCTAACATCCAATGCTTGTCAGTTAAGATGAGAAACGTGTGTGCTTCGTGAAAGATGTAGTTCGTTTGAGCAGAAAAGTGACTGCCCTTACCTGAAACGAAGTCTTGCTTGTAGGGAGACTCAGAGCCTGGGATTTAACTCCTTTTCTGAAGGGAAACACACAGCGTAGTTCTCATCCATGGATCACACTCTGCTTTAGAACAAGAAGCACACTCTTGCTTTCTAGAGTCTCTAAGACAGCAGGAAACGTGATTTTGCTGAGAACAAAAGAACGGTGTTTCCTACACATACGGACATTATATAGTCCAACTCTGCTTCTGAAACTGATACACAGCAGTGTTCCTCTAACATCCAATGCTTGTCTGTTAAGGTGAGAAACGTGTGAGCTTCGTGAACGATGTAGTTCGTTTGAGCTGAAAAGTGACTGTCCTTACCTGAAACGAAGTCTTGCTTGTAGGAAGACTCAGAGCCTGGGATTTAACTCCATTTCTGAAGTGAAACACAGAGCGTAGTTCTCATCCATGGATCACACTCTGCTTTAGAGCAAGAAGCACACTCTTGCTTTCTGGAGTCTCTAAGACAGCAGAAAATCTGAGTGTGCCCAGAACAATAGAACGGTGTTTCCTACACATACGGACTATATGTAGTCCAAAACTTCTTCTGAAACTGATAGAATGCATTAGTCCTCTATCATCCAATGCTTGTCAGTTTAGATGAGAAACGTTTGAGCTTCGTGAAAGATGTAGTTCGTTTGAGCAGAAAAGTGACTGCCCTTACCTGAAACGAAGTCTTGCTTGTAGGGAGACTCAGAGCCTGGGATTTAACTCCTTTTCTGAAGTGAAACACACAGCATAGTTTTCATCCATGGTTCTCACTCTGCTTTAGAACAAGAAGCACGCTCTTGCTTTCTAGAATCTCTAAGACAGCAGGAAACGTGAGTGTGCTGAGAACAAAAGAACGGTGTTTCCTACACATACGGACCATATCTAGTCCAACTCTGTTTTCTGAAACTGATACAAAGCACTGGACCTCTAACATCCAATGTTTGTCAGTTAAGATGAGAAACGTGTGAGCTTTGTGAATGATGTAGTTCCTTTAAACTGAAAAGTGACTACCCTTACCTGAAACGAAGTCTTGCTTGTAGGAAGACACAGAGCCTGGGATTTAACTCCATTTCTGAAGGGAAACACACAGCATAGTATTCATCCATGGATCACACTGTGGTTAGAGCGAGAAGCACACTGTTGCTTTCTAGAGTCTCTAAGACAGCAGGAAATTTGAGTGTGCCCAGAACAATAGAACAGTGTTTCCTACACATATGGACCATATCCAGTCCAAATCTGCTTCTGAAACTGATATAAAGCATTGACCCTCTAACATCCAATGCTTGTCAGTTAAGATGAGAAACGTGTGAGCTCTGTGAACGATGTAGTTCGTTTGAGCAGAAAAGTGACTGTCCTTACCTGAAACGAAGTCTTGCTTGTAGGAAGACTCAGAGCCTGGGATTTAACTCCATTTCTGAAGGCAAACACACAGCATAGTTCTCATCCATGGATCACAATCTGCTTTAGAGCGAGAAGCACGCTCTTGCTTTCTAGAGTCTCTAAGACAGCAGGAAACGTGAGTGTGCTGAGAACAAAAGAACGGTGTTTCCTACACATACGGACCATATCTAGTCCAACTCATCTTCTGAAACTGATACAAAGCAATGGTCCTCTAACATCCAATGCTTGTCAGTTAAGATGGGAAACGTGTGAGCTTCATGAACGATGTAGTTCGTTTGACCAAAAAGGTGTTTGCCCTTACCTTAAACGAAGTCTTGCTTGTACGAAGACTCAGAGCCTGGGATTTAACTCCATTTCTGAATTGAAACACACAGCAGTGTTCTCATCCATTGATCACACTCAGCTTTAGAATAAGAAGCATGCTCTTGCTTTTTAGAGTGTCTAAGACAGGAGGAAACGTGATTTTGCTGAGAACAAAAGAACAGAGTTTCCTACACATACGGACCATATCTAGTCCAAATCTGCTTCTGAAGCTGATACAAAGCACTGACCCTCTAACACCCAAGTCTTTTCAGTTAAGATGGGAAACGTGTGAGCTTCATGAACGATGTAGTTCGTTTGAGCAGAAAAGTGACTGCCCTTAGCTGAAACGAAGTCTTGCTTATAGGAAGACTCAGAGCCTGGGATTTAACTCCATTTCTGAAGGCAAACACACAGCATAGTTCTCATCCATGGATCACACTCTGCTTTAGAGCGAGAAGCACGTTCTTGCTTTCTAGAGTCTCTAAGACAGCAGGAAACGTGAGTGTGCTGAGAACAAAAGGACGGTGTTTCCTACACATACGGACCATATCTAGTCCATCTCTGCTTCTGAAACTGATACAAAGCACTGGTCCTCTAACATCCAATGCTTGTCAGTTAATATGAGAAACCTGTGAGCTTCTGGAACGATGTAGTTCGTTTGAGCAGAAAAGTGACTGCCCTTACCTGAAACGAAGTCTTGCTTGGAGGAAGACTCAGAGCCTGGGATTTAACTCCATTTCTGAATTGAAACACACAGTGTAGTTCTCATCCCTGGATCACACTCTGCTTTAGAGCAAGAAGTACGCTCTTGCTTTCTAGATTCTCTAAGACAGCAGGAAACGTGATGGTGCCCAGAACAAAAGAACGGTGTTTCCTACACATTCGGACTATATGTAGTCCAAAACTTCTTCTGAAACTGATAGAATGCACTGGTCCTCTAACATCCAATGCTTGTCAGTTAAGATGAGAAACGTTTGAGCTTCGTGAAAGATGTAGTTCGTTTGAGCAGAAAAGTGACTTCCCTTACCTGAAACAAAGTCTTGCTTGTAGGGAGACTCAGAGCCTGGAATTTAACTCCTTTTCTGAAGTGAAACACACAGCATAGTTTTCATCCATGGATCGCACTCTGCTTTAGAACGAGAAGCACGCTCTTGCTTTCTAGAGTCTCTAAGATAGCAGGAAACGTGAGTGTGCTGAGAACAAAAGAACGGTGTTTCCTACACATACGGACATTATATAGTCTAACTCTGCTTCTGAAACTGATACACAGCACTGTTCCTCTAACATCCAATGCTTGTCTGTTAAGGTGAGAAACGTGTGAGCTTCGTGAACGATGTAGTTCGTTTGAGCTGAAAAGTGACTGCCATTACCTGAAATGAAGTCTTGCTTGTAGGAAGACTCAGAGCCTGGGATTTAACTCCATTTCTGAAGGCAAACACACAACATAGTTCTCATCCATGGATCACACTCTGCTTTAGAGCGAGAAGCATGCTCTTGCTTTCTAGATTCTCTAAGACAGCAGGAAACGTGAGTGTGCTGAGAACAAAAGGACGGTGTTTCCTACACATACGGACCATATCTAGTCCATCTCTGCTTCTGAAACGGATACAAAGCACTGGTCCTCTAACATCCAATGCTTGTCAGTTAAGATGAGAAACGTGTGTGCTTCGTGAAAGATGTAGTTCGTTTGAGCACAAAAGTGACTGCCCTTACCTGAAACGATGTCTTGCTTGTAGGGAGACTCAGAGCCTGGGATTTAACTCCTCTTCTGAAGGGAAACACACAGCGTAGTTCTCATCCATGGATCACACTCTGCTTTAGAACAAGAAGCACACTCTTGCTTTCTAGAGTCTCTAACACAGCAGGAAACGTGATTTTGCTGAGAACAAAAGAACGGTGTTTCCTACACATACGGACATTATATAGTCCAACTCTGCTTCTGAAACTGATACACAGCACTGTTCCTCTAACATCCAATGCTTGTCTGTTAAGGTGAGAAACGTGTGAGCTTCGTGAACGATGTAGTTCGTTTGAGCTGAAAAGTGACTGCCCTTACCTGAAACGAAGTCTTGCTTGTAGGAAGACTCAGAGCCTGGGATTTAACTCCATTTCTGAAGTGAAACACAGAGTGTAGTTCTCATCCATGGATCACACTCTGCTTTAGAGCAAGAAGCACACTCTTGCTTTCTGGAGTCTCTAAGACAGCAGGAAATCTGAGTGTGCCCAGAACAAAAGAACAGTGTTTCCTACACATACGGACTATATGTAGTCCAAAACTTCTTCTGAAACTGATAGAATGCATTAGTCCTCTATCATCCAATGCTTGTCAGTTTAGATGAGAAACGTGTGAGCTTCGTGAAAGATGTAGTTCGTTTGAGCAGAAAAGTGACTGCCCTTACCTGAAACGAAGTCTTGCTTGTAGGGAGACTCAGAGCCTGGGATTTAACTCCTTTTCTGAAGTGAAACACACAGCATAGTTTTCATCCATGGATCTCACTCTGCTTTAGAACAAGAAGCACGCTCTTGCTTTCCAGATTCTCTAAGACAGCAGGAAACGTGAGTGTGATGAGAACAAAAGAACGGTGTTTCCTACACATACGGACCATATCTAGTCCAACTCTGTTTTCTGAAACTGATACAAAGCACTGGACCTCTAACATCCACTGTTTGTCAGTTAAGATTAGAAACGTGTGAGCTTTGTGAATGATGTAGTTCCTTTAAACTGAAAAGTGACTACCCTTACCTGAAACGAAGTCTTGCTTGTAGGAAGACACAGAGATTGGGATTTAACTCCATTTCAAAAGGGAAACACACAGCATAGTATTCATCCATGGATCACACTGTGGTTAGAGCGAGAAGCACACTGTTGCTTTCTAGAGTCTCTAAGACAGCAGGAAATTTGAGTGTGCCCAGAACAATAGAACAGTGTTTCCTACACATATGGACCATATCCAGTCCATATCTGCTTCTGAAACTGATATAAAGCATTGACCCTCTAACATCCAATGCTTGTCAGTTAAGATGAGAAACGTGTGAGCTCTGTGAACGATGTAGTTCGTTTGAGCAGAAAAGTGACTGTCCTTACCTGAAACGAAGTCTTGCTTGTAGGAAGACTCAGAGCCTGGGATTTAACTCCATTTCTGAAAGCAAACACACAGCATAGTTCTCATCCATGGATCACACTCTGCTTTAGAGCGAGAAGCACGCTCTTGCTTTCTAGAGTCTCTAAGACAGCAGGAAACGTGAGTGTGCTGAGAACAAAAGAACGGTGTTTCCTACACATACGGACCATATCTAGTCCAACTCATCTTCTGAAACTGATACAAAGCAATGGTCCTCTAACATCCAATGCTTGTCAGTTAAGATGGGAAACGTGTGAGCTTCATGAACGATGTAGTTCGTTTGAGCAAAAAGGTGTTTGCCCTTACCTTAAACGAAGTCTTGCTTGTATGAAGACTCAGAGCCTGGGATTTAACTCCATTTCTGAATTGAAACACACAGCAGTGTTCTCATCCATTGATCACACTCAGCTTTAGAATAAGAAGCACGCTCTTGCTTTTTAGAGTGTCTAATACAGGAGGAAACGTGATTTTGCTGAGAACAAAAGAACAGAGTTTCCTACACATATGGACCATATCTAGTCCAAATCTGCTTCTGAAGCTGATACAAAGCACTGACCCTCTAACATCCAAGTCTTTTCAGTTAAGATGGGAAACGTGTGAGCTTCATGAACGATGTAGTTCGTTTGAGCAGAAAAGTGACTGCCCTTAGCTGAAACGAAGTCTTGCTTATAGGAAGACTCAGAGCCTGGGATTTAACTCCATTTCTGAAGGCAAACACACAGCATAGTTCTCATCCATGGATCACACTCTGCTTTAGAGCGAGAAGCACGTTCTTGCTTTCTAGAGTCTCTAAGACAGCAGGACACGTGAGTGTGCCCAGAACAAAAGAACGGTGTTTCCTACACATAGGGACTATATGTCGTCCAAAACTTCTTCTGAAACAGATAGAATGCACTGATCCTCTAACATCCAATGCTTGTCAGTTAAGATGAGAAACGTGTGTGCTTCGTGATAGATGTAGTTCGTTTGAGCAGAAAAGTGACTGCCCTTACATGAAACGAAGTCTTGCTTGTAGGGAGACTCAGAGCCTGGGATTTAAATCCTTTTCTGAAGTGAAACACACAGCATAGTTTTCATCCATGGATCACACTCTGCTTTAGAACAAGAAGCACACTCTTGCTTTCTAGAGTCTCTAACACAGCAGGAAACGTGATTTTGCTGAGAACAAAAGAACGGTGTTTCCTACACATATGGACATTATATAGTCCAACTCTGCTTCTGAAACTGATACACAGCACTGTTCCTCTAACATCCAATGCTTGTCTGTTAAGGTGAGAAACGTGTGAGCTTCTTGAACGATGTAGTTCGTTTGAGCTGAAAAGTGACTGCCCTTACCTGAAACGAAGTCTTGCTTGGAGGAAGACTCAGAGCCTGGGATTTAACTCCATTTCTGAAGGCAAACACGCAGCATCGTTCTCATCCATGGATCACACTCTGCTTTAGAGCGAGAAGCATGCTCTTGCTTTCTAGAGTCTCTAAGACAGCAGGAAACGTGAGTGTGCTGAGAACAAAAGGACGGTGTTTCCTACACATACGGACCATATCTAGTCCATCTCTGCTTCTGAAACTGATACAAAGCACTGGTCCTCTAACATCCAATGCTTGTCAGTTAATATGAGAAACCTGTGAGCTTCTGGAACGATGTAGTTCGTTTGAGCAGAAAAGTGACTGCCCTTACCTGAAACGAAGTCTTGCTTGGAGGAAGACTCAGAGCCTGGGATTTAACTCCATTTCTGAATTGAAACACACAGCGTAGTTCTCATCCCTGGATCACACTCTGCTTTAGAGCAAGAAGTACGCTCTTGCTTTCTAGATTCTCTAAGACAGCAGGAAACGTGATGGTGCCCAGAACAAAAAAACGGTGTTTCCTACACATACGGACTATATGTAGTCCAAAACTTCTTCTGAAACTGATAGAATGCACTGGACCTCTAACATCCAATGCTTGTCAGTTAAGATGAGAAACGTTTGAGCTTTGTGAAAGATGTAGTTCGTTTGAGCAGAAAAGTGACTTCCCTTACCTGAAACAAAGTCTTGCTGTAGGGAGACTTAGAGCCTGGAATTTAACTCCTTTTCTGAAGTGAAACACACAGCATAGTTTTCATCCATGGATCACACTCTGCTTTAGAACGAGAAGCACGCTCTTGCTTTCTAGAGTCTCTAAGATAGCAGGAAACGTGAGTGTCCTGAGAACAAAAGAACGGTGTTTCCTACACATACGGACCATATCTAGTCCAACTCTGCTTCTGAAACTGATACAAAGCACTGGTGCTCTAAAATCCAATGTTTGTCAGTTAAGATGAGAAACGTGTGATCTTTGTGAATGATGTAGTTCCTTTAAACTGAAAAGTGACTACCCTTACCTGAAACGAAGTCTTGCTTGTAGGAAGACACAGAGCCTGGGATTTAACTCCATTTCTGAAGGGAAACATACAGCATAGTATTCATCCATGGATCACACTGTGGTTAGAGCGAGAAGCACACTGTTGCTTTCTAGAGTCTCTAAGACAGCAGGAAATTTGAGTGTGCCCAGAAAAATAGAATGGTGTTTCCTACACATACGGACTATATGTCGTCCAAAACTTCTTCTGAAACAGATAGAATGCACTGATCCTCTAACATCCAATGCTTGTCAGTTAAGATGAGAAACGTGTGTGCTTCGTGAAAGATGTAGTTCGTTTGAGCAGAAAAGTGACTGCCCCTCCCTGAAATGAAGTCTTGCTTGTAGGGAGACTCAGAGCCTGGGATTTAACTCCTTTTCTGAAGTGAAACACACAGCATAGTTTTCATCCATGGATTACACTCTGCTTTAGAACAAGAAGCACACTCTTGCTTTCTAGAGTCTCTAAGACAGCAGGAAACGTGATTTTGCTGAGAACAAAAGAACGGTGTTTCCTACACATACGGACATTATATAGTCTAACTCTGCTTCTGAAACTGATACAAAGCACTGTTCCTCTAACATCCAATGCTTGTCTGTTAAGGTGAGAAACATGTGAGCTTCGTGAACGATGTAGTTCGTTTGAGCTGAAAAGTGACTGCCCTTACCTGAAATGAAGTCTTGCTTGTAGGAAGACTCAGAGCCTGGGATTTAACTCCATTTCTGAAGGCAAACACACAGCATCGTTCTCATCCATGGATCACACTCTGCTTTAGAGCGAGAAGCATGCTCTTGCTTTCTAGATTCTCTAAGACAGCAGGAAACGTGAGTGTGCTGAGAACAAAAGGACGGTGTTTCCTACACATACGGACCATATCTAGTCCATCTCTGCTTCTGAAACTGATACAAAGCACTGGTCCTCTAACATCCAATGCTTGTCAGTTAAGATGAGAAACCTGTGAGCTTCTGGAATGATGTAGTTCGTTTGAGCAGAAAAGTGACTGCCCTTACCTGAAACGAAGTCTTGCTTGGAGGAAGACTCAGAGCCTGGGATTTAACTCCATTTCTGAAGTGAAACACACAGCGTAGTTCTCATCCCTGGATCACACTCTGCTTTAGAGCAAGAAGTACGCTCTTGCTTTCTAGAGTCTCTAAGACAGCAGGAAACGTGATGGTGCCCAGAACAAAAGAACGGTGTTTCCTACACATACGGACTATATGTAGTCCAAAACTTCTTCTGAAACAGATAGAATGCACTGGTCCTCTAACATCCAATGCTTGTCAGTTAAGATGAGAAATGTGTGAGCTTCTGGAACGATGTAGTTCGTTTGAGCAGAAAAGTGACTCCCCTTACCTGAAACGAAGTCTTGCTTGGAGGAAGACTCAGAGCCTGGGATTTAACTCCATTTCTGAAGTGAAACACACAGCGTAGTTCTCATCCATGGATAACACCCTGCTTTAGAGCAAGAAGCAAACTCTTGCTTTCTGGAGTCTCTAAGACAGCAGGAAATCTGAGTGTGCCCAGAACAAAAGAACGGTGTTTCCTACACATACAGACTATATGTAGTCCAAAACTTCTTCTGAAACTGATAGAATGCACTAGTCCTCTAACATCCAATGCTTGTCAGTTAAGATGAGAAACGTGTGAGCTTCGTGAAAGATGTAGTTCGTTTGAGAAGAAAAGTGACTGCCCTTACCTGAAACGAATTCTTGCTTGTAGGGAGACTCAGAGCCTGGGATTTAACTCCATTTCTGAAGTAAAACACACAGCAGTGTAATCATCCATTGATCACAATCTGCTTTATAACAAGAAGCACGCTCTTGCTTTCTAGATTCTCTAAGACAGCAGGAAACGTGAGTGTGCTGAGAACAAAAGAACGGTGTTTCCTACACATACGGACCATATCTAGGTCAACTCTGCTTCTGAAACTGATACAAAACACTGTTCCTCTAACATCCAATGCTTGTCAGTTAAGATGAGAAACGTGTGAGCTTCTGGAACGATGTAGATCCTTTGAGCAGAAAAGTGACTGCCCTTACCTGAAACGAAGTCTTGCTTGGAGGAAGACTCAGAGCCTGGGATTTAACTCCATTTCTGAAGTGAAACACATAGCGAAGTTCTCATCCATGGATCACACTCTGCTTTAGAGCAAGAAGCACACTCTTGCTTTCTAGAGTCTCTAAGACAGCAGGAAATCTGAGTGTGCCCAGAACAAAAGAACGGTGTTTCCTACACATACGGACTATATGTAGTCCAAAACTTCTTCTGAAACTGATAGAATGCACTGGTCCTCTAACATCCAATGCTTGTCATTTAAGATGAGAAACGTGTGAGCTTTGTGAATGATGTAGTTCCTTTAAACTGAAAAGTGACTACCCTTACCTGAATCGAAGTCTTGCTTGTAGGAAGACACAGAGCCTGGGATTTAACTCCATTTCTGAAGGGAAACACACAGCATAGTATTCATCCATGGATCACACTGTGGTTAGAGCGAGAAGCACACTGTTGCTTTCTAGAGTCTCTAAGACAGCAGGAAATTTGAGTGTGCCCAGAACAATAGAACGGTGTTTCCTACACATATGGACCATATCCAGTCCAAATCTGCTTCTGAAACTGATATAAAGCATTGACCCTCTAACATCCAATGCTTGTCAGTTAAGATGAGAAAAGTGTGAGCTCTGTGAATGATGTAGTTCGTTTGAGCAGAAAAGTGACTGTCCTTACCTGAAACGAAGTCTTGCTTGTAGGAAGACTCAGTGCCTGGGATTTAACTCCATTTCTGAAGGCAAACACACAGCATAGTTCTCATCCATGGATCACACTCTGCTTTAGAGCGAGAAGCATGCTCTTGCTTTCTAGAGTCTCTAAGACAGCAGGAAACGTGAGTGTGCTGAGAGCAAAAGAACGGTGTTTCCTACACATACGGACCATATCTAGTCCAACTCTGCTTCTGAAACTGAAACAAAGCACTGGTCCTCTAACATCCAATGCTTGTCAGTTAAGATGAGAAACGGGTGAGCTTCTGGAACGATGTAGTTCGTTTGAGCTGAAAAGTGACTGCCCTTACCTTAAACGAAGTCTTGCTTGTACGAAGACTCAGAGCCTGGGATTTAGCTCCATTTCTGAAGGCAAACACACAGCATAGTTCTCATCCATGGATCACACTCTGCTTTAGAGCGAGAAGCACGCTCTTGTTTCTAGAGTCTCTAAGAAAGCAGGAAACGTGAGTGTGCCCAGAACAAAAGAACGGTGTTTCCTACACATACGGACTATATGTAGTCCAAAACTTCTTCTGAAACAGATAGAATGCACTGGTCCTCTAACATCCAATGCTTGTCAGTTAAGATGAGAAACGTGTGTGCTTCGTGAAAGATGTAGTTCGTTTGAGCAGAAAAGTGACTGCCCTTTCCTGAAACGAAGTCTTGCTTGTAGGGAGACTCAGAGCCTGGGATTTAACTCCTTTTCTGAAGTCAAACACACAGCATAGGTGTCATCCATGCATCACACTCTGCTTTAGAACGAGAAGCACGCTATTGCTTTCTAGAGTCTCGAAGACAGCAGGAAAAGTGAGTGTGCTGAGAACAAAAGAACGGAGTTTCCTACACATACGGACCATATCTAGTCCAAATCTGCTTCCGAAACTGATACAAAGCACTGACCCTCTAACATCCAATGCTTATCAGTTAAGATGGGAAACGTGTGAGCTTCATGAACGATGTAGTTCGTTTGAGCAGAAAAGTGACTGCCTTACCTGAATTGAAGTCTTGCTTATAGGAAGACTCAGAGCCTGGGATTTAGCTCCATTTCTGAAGGCAAACACACAGCATAGTTCTCATCCATGGATCACACTCTGCTTTAGAGCGAGAAGCACGCTCTTGCTTTCTAGAGTCTCTAAGAAAGCAGGAGACGTGAGTGTGCCCAGAACAAAAGAACGGTGTTTCCTACACATACGGACTATATGTAGTCCAAAACTTCTTCTGAAACAGATAGAATGCACTGGTCCTCTAACATCCAATGCTTGTCAGTTAAGATGAGAAACGTGTGTGCTTCGTGAAAGATGTAGTTCGTTTGAGCAGGAAAGTGACTGCCCTTTCCTGAAACAAAGTCTTGCTTGTAGGGAGACTCAGAGCCTGGGATTTAACTCCTTTTCTGAAGTGAAACACACAGCATAGTTTTCATCCATGCATCACACTCTGCTTTAGAACGAGAAGCACGCTATTGCTTTCTAGAGTCTCGAAGACAGCAGGAAACGTGAGTGTGCTGAGAACAAAAGAACGGAGTTTCCTACACAGACGGACCATATCGAGTCCAAATCTGCTTCTTAAACTGATACAAAGCACTGATCCTCTAACATCCAATGCTTGTCTGTTAAGATGAGAAACGTGTGAGCTTCATGAACGATGTAGTTCGTTTGAGCTTAATAGTGACTGCCTTACCTGAATTGAAGTCTTGCTTGTAGGAAGACTCAGAGCCTGGGATTTAACTCCATTTCTGAAGGCAAACACACAGCATAGTTCTCATCCATGGATCACACTCTGGTTTAGAGCGAGAAGCATGTTCTTGCTTTCTAGAGTCTCTAAGACAGCAGGAAAGGTGAGTGTGCCCAGAACAAAAGAACGGTGTTTCCTACACATACGGACATTATATAGTCCAACTCTGCTTCGGAAACTGATACAAAGCACTGTTCCTCTAACATCCAATGCTTGTCTGTTAAGGTGAGAAACGTGTGAGCTTCGTGAACGATGTAGTTCGTTTGAGCTGAAAAGTGACTGCCCTTACCTGAAACGAAGTCTTGCTTGTAGGAAGACACAGAGCCTGGGATTTAACTCGTTTTCTGAAGGGAAACACACAGCATAGTATTCATCCATGGATCACACTCTGCTTAGAGCGAGAAGCACACTCTTGCTTTCTAGAGTTTCTTAGACAGCAGGAAATCTGAGTGTGCCCAGAACAATAGAACGGTGTTTCCTACACATATGGACCATATCCAGTCCAAATCTGCTTCTGAAACTGATACAAAGCACTGGTCCTCTAACATCCAATGTTTGTCAGTTAAGATGAGAAATGTGTGAGCTTTGTGAATGATGTAGGTCCTTTGAACTGAAAAGTGACTGCCCTTACCTGAAACGAAGTCTTGCTTGTAGTAAGACACAAATCCTGGGATTTAACTCCATTTCTTAAGAGAAACACACAGCTTAGTTCTCATCCATGGATCACAATCTGTTTTAGAGCGAGAAGCACGCTCTTGCTTTTAGAGTCTCTAATATAGCAGGAAATCTGAGTGTGCCCAGAACAAAAGAACGGTGTTTCCTACACATACAGACTATATGTAGTCCAAAACTTCTTCTGAAACTGATAGAATGCACTAGTCCTCTAACATCCAATGCTTGTCAGTTAAGATGAGAAACGTGTGAGCTTCGTGAAAGATGTAGTTCATTTGAGCAGAAAAGTGACTGCCCTTACCTGAAACGAAGTCTTGCTTGTAGGGAGACTCAGAGCCTGGGATTTAACTCCATTTCTGAAGTAAAACACACAGCAGTGTAATCATCCATTGATCACAATCTGCTTTATAACAAGAAGCACGCTCTTGCTTTCTAGATTCTCTAAGACAGCAGGAAACGTGATTTTGCTGAAAACAAAAGAACGGTGTTTCCTACACATACGGATCATATCTAGTCCAACTCTGCTTCTGAAACTGATGCAAAGCACTGGTCCTCTAACATTCAATGTTTGTCAGTTAAGATGAGAATCGTGTGAGCTTTGTGAATGATGTAGTTCCTTTAAACTGAAAAGTGAATACCCTTACCTGAAACGAAGTCTTGCTTGTAGGAAGACACAGAGCCTGGGATTTAACTCCATTTCTGAAGGGAAACACACAGCATAGTATTCATCCATGGATCACACTGTGGTTAGAGCGAGAAGCACATTCTTGCTTTCTAGAGTCTCTAAGACAGCAGGAAATTTGAGTGTGCCCAGAACAATAGAACGGTGTTTCCTAAACATATGGACCATATCCAGTCCAAATCTGCTTCTGAAACTGATATAAAGCATTGACCCTCTAACATCCAATGCTTGTCAGTTAAGATGAGAAACGTGTGAGCTCTGTGAACGATGTAGTTCGTTTGAGCAGAAAAGTGACTGTCTTTACCTGAAACGAAGTCTTGCTTGTAGGAAGACTCAGATCCTGGGATTTAACTCCATTTCTGAAGGCAAACACACAGCATAGTTCTCATCCATGGATCACACTCTGCTTTAGAGCGAGAAGCACGCTCTTGCTTTCTAGAGTCTCTAAGACAGCAGGAAACATGAGTGTGCTGAGAACAAAAGAACGGTGTTTCCTACACATACGGACCATATCTAGTCCAACTCATCTTCTGAAACTGATACAAAGCACTGGTCCTCTAACATCCAATGCTTGTCAGTTAAGATGGGAAACGTGTGAGCTTCATGAACAATGCAGTTCGTTTGAGCAAAAAAGTGACTGCCCTTACCTTAAACGAAGTCTTGCTTGTACGAAGAGTCAGAGCCTGGGATTTAACTCCATTTCTGAATTGAAACACACAGCAGTGTTCTCATCCATTGATCACACTCAGCTTTAGAATAAGAAGCACGCTCTTGCTTTTTAGAGTCTCTAAGACAGGAGGAAACGTGATTTTGCTGAGAACAAAAGAACAGAGTTTCCTACACATACGGACCATATCTAGTCCAAATCTGCTTCTGAAACTGATACAAAGCACTGACCCTCTAACATCCAATGCTTGTCAGTTAAGATGGGAAACGTGTGAGCTTCATGAACGATGTAGTTCTTTTGAGCAGAAAAGTGACTGCCTTACCTGAATTGAAGTCTTGCTTGTAGGAAGACTCAGAGCCTGGGATTTAGCTCCATTTCTGAAGGCAAACACACAGCATAGTTCTCATCCATGGATCACACTCTGCTTTAGAGCGAGAAGCACGCTCTTGCTTTCTAGAGTCTCTAAGAAAGCAGGAAACGTGAGTGTGCCCAGAACAAAAGAACGGTGTTTCCTACACATACGGACTATATGTAGTCCAAAACTTCTTCTGAAACAGATAGAATGCACTGGTCCTCTAACATCCAATGCTTGTCAGTTAAGATGAGAAACGTGTGTGCTTCGTGAAAGATGTAGTTCGTTTGAGCAGAAAAGTGACTGCCCTTTCCTGAAACGAAGTCTTGCTTGTAGGGAGACTCAGAGCCTGGGATTTAACTCCTTTTCTGAAGTGAAACACACAGCATAGTTTTCATCCATGCATCACACTCTGCTTTAGAACGAGAAGCACGCTATTGCTTTCTAGAGTCTCGAAGACAGCAGAAAACATGAGTGTGCTGAGAACAAAAGAACGGAGTTTCCTACACAGACGGACCATATCTAGTCCAAATCTGCTTCTTAAACTGATACAAAGCACTGGTCCTCTAACATCCAATGCTTGTCTGTTAAGATGAGAAACGTGTGAGCTTCTTGAACGATGTAGTTCCTTTGAGCTGAATAATGACTGCCCTTACCTGAAACGAAGTCTTGCCTGTCGGAAGACACAGAGCAAGGGATTTAACTCCATTTCTGAAGGGAAACACGCACCATAGTTCTCATCCATGGATCACAATCTGCTTTAGAGCGAGAAACATGCTCTTGCTTTCTAGAGTCTCTAACACAGCAGGAAACGTGAGTGTGCTGAGAACAAAAGAACGGTGTTTCCTACACATACGGACCATATCTAGTCCAACTCTGCTTCTGAAACTGATACAAAGCACTGGTCCTCTAACATCCAATGTTTGTCAGTTAAGATGAGAAACGTGTGAGCTTTGTGAATGATGTAGTTCCGTTGAACTGAAAAGTGACTACCCTTACCTGAAACGAAGTCTTGCTTGTAGGAAGACACAGAGCCTGTGATTTAACTCCATTTCTGAAGGAAAACACACAGCATAGTATTCATCCATGGATCACACTTTGGTTAAAGCGAGAAGCACACTCTTGCTTTCTAGAGTCTCTAAGACAGCAGGAAATTTGAGTGTGTCCAGAACAATAGAACTGTGTTTCCTACACATATGGACCATATCCAGTCCAAATATTCTTCTGAAACTGATATAAAGCATTGACCCTCTAACATCCAATGCTTGTCAGTTAAGATGGGAAACGTGTGAGCTTCATGAACGATGTAGTTCGTTTGAGCAAAAAAGTTACTGCCCTTACCTTAAAAGAAGTCTTGCTTGTACGAAGACTCAGAGCCTGGGATTTAACTCCATTTCTGAATGGAAACACACAGCAGTGTTCTCATCCATTGATCACACTCTGCTTTAGAATAAGAAGCACGCTCTTGCTTTTTAGAGTCTCTAAGACAGGAGGAAACGTGATTTTGCTGAGAACAAAAGAACGGAGTTTCCTACACATACGGACCATATCTAGTCCAAATCTGCTTCTGGAACTGATACAAAGCACTGACCCTCTAACATCCAATGCTTGTCAGATAAGATGGGAAACGTATGAGCTTCATGAAAGATGTAGTTCGTTTGAGCAGAAAAGTGACTGCCTTACCTGAATTGAAGTCTTGCTTGTAGGAAGACTCAGAGCCTGAGATTTAACTCCATTTCTGAAGGCAAACACACAGCATAGTTCTCATCCATGGATCACACTCTGCTTTAGAGCGAGAAGCATGTTCTTGCTTTCTAGAGTCTCTAAGACAGCAGGAAAGGTGAGTGTGCCCAGAAGAAAAGAACGGTGTTTCCTACACATACGGACATTATATAGTCCAACTCTGCTTCTGAAACTGATACAAAGCACTGTTCCTCTAACATCCAATGCATGTATGTTAAGGTGAGAAACGTGTGAGCATCGTGAACGATGTAGTTCGTTTGAGCTGAAAAGTGACTTCCCTTACGTGAAACGAAGTCTTGCTTGTAGGAAGACTCAGAGCATGGGATTTAACTCCATTTCTGAAGGCAAACATACAGCATAGTTCTCATCCATGGATCACACTCTGCATTAGAGCGAGAAGCACGCTCTTGCTTTCTAGAGTCTCTAAGACAGCAGGAAACGTGAGTGTGCTGGGAACAAAAGAACGGTGTTTCCTACACATACGGACCATATCTAGTCCAACACTGCTTCTGAAACTGATACAAAGCACTGGTCCTCTAACATCCAATGCTTGTCAGTTAAGATGGGAAACGTGTGAGCTTCATGAACAATGTAGTTCGTTTGAGCAAAAAAGTGACTGCCCTTACCTTAAACGAAGTATTGCTTGTACGAAGAGTCAGAGCCTGGGATTTAACTCCATTTCTGAATTGAAACACACAGCAGTGTTCTCATCCATTGATCACACTCAGCTTTAGAATAAGAAGCACGCTCTTGCTTTTTAGAGTCTCTAAGACAGGAGGAAACGTGATTTTGCTGAGTACAAAAGAACAGAGTTTCCTACACATACGGACCATATCTAGTCCAAATCTGCTTCTGAAACTGATACAAAGCACTGACCCTCTAACATCCAATGCTTGTCAGTTAAGATGGGAAACGTGTGAGCTTCATGAACGATGTAGTTCGTTTGAGCAGAAAAGTGACTGCCTTACCTGAATTGAAGTCTTGCTTGTAGGAAGACTCAGAGCCTGGGATTTAGCTCCATTTCTGAAGGCAAACACACAGCATAGTTCTCATCCATGGATCACATTCTGCTTTAGAGCGAGAAGCACGCTCTTGCTTTCTAGAGTCTCTAAGAAAGCAGGAAACGTGAGTGTGCCCAGAACAAAAGAACGGTGTTTCCTACACATACGGACTATATGTAGTCCAAAACTTCTTCTGAAACAGATAGAATGCACTGGTCCTCTAACATCCAATGCTTGTCAGTTAAGATGAGAAACGTGTGTGCTTCGTGAAAGATGTAGTTCGTTTGAGCAGAAAAGTGACTGCCCTTTCCTGAAACGAAGTCTTGCTTGTAGGGAGACTCAGAGCCTGGGATTTAACTCCTTTTCTGAAGTGAAACACACAGCATAGTTTTCATCCATGCATCACACTCTGCTTTAGAACGAGAAGCACGCTATTGCTTTCTAGAGTCTCGAAGACAGCAGGAAACATGAGTGTGCTGAGAACAAAAGAACGGAGTTTCCTACACAGACGGACCATATCTAGTCCAAATCTGCTTCTTAAACTGATACAAAGCACTGATCCTCTAACATCCAATGCTTGTCTGTTAAGATGAGAAACGTGTGAGCTTCATGAACGATGTAGTTCGTTTGAGCAGAAAAGTGACTGCCCTTACCTGAATTGAAGTCTTGCCTGTAGGAAGACTCAGAGCCTGAGATTTAACTACATTTCTGAAGTCAAACACACAGCAGTGTAATCATCCATTGACCACACTCTGCTTTAGAACAAGAAGCACGCTCTTGCTTTCTAGAGTCTCTAAGACAACAGGAAACGTGATTTTGCTGAGAACAAAAGAACGGTGTTTCCTATACATACGGATATTATATAGTCCAACTCTGCTTCTTAAACTGATACAAAGCACTGGTCCTCTAACATCCAATGCTTGTCTGTTAAGATGAGAAACGTGTGAGCTTCTTGAACGATGTAGTTCCTTTGAGCTGAATAATGACTGCCCTTACCTGAAACGAAGTCTTGCCTGTCGGAAGACACAGAGCAAGGGATTTAACTCCATTTCTGAAGGGAAACACGCACCATAGTTCTCATCCATGGATCACAATCTGCTTTAGAGCGAGAAACACGCTCTTGCTTTCTAGAGTCTCTAACACAGCAGGAAACGTGAGTGTGCTGAGAACAAAAGAACGGTGTTTCCTACACATACGGACCATATCTAGTCCAACTCTGCTTCTGAAACTGATACAAAGCACTGGTCCTCTAACATCCAATGTTTGTCAGTTAAGATGAGAAACGTGTGAGCTTTGTGAATGATGTAGTTCCGTTGAACTGAAAAGTGACTACCCTTACCTGAAACGAAGTCTTGCTTGTAGGAAGACACAGAGCCTGTGATTTAACTCCATTTCTGAAGGGAAACACACAGCATAGTATTCATCCATGGATCACACTTTGGTTAGAGCGAGAAGCACACTCTTGCTTTCTAGAGTCTCTAAGACAGCAGGAAATTTGAGTGTGTCCAGAACAATAGAACTGTGTTTCCTACACATATGGACCATATCCAGTCCAAATATTCTTCTGAAACTGATATAAAGCATTGACCCTCTAACATCCAATGCTTGTCAGTTAAGATGGGAAACGTGTGAGCTTCATGAACGATGTAGTTCGTTTGAGCAAAAAAGTTACTGCCCTTACCTTAAAAGAAGTCTTGCTTGTACGAAGACTCCGAGCCTGGGATTTAACTCCATTTCTGAATGGAAACACACAGCAGTGTTCTCATCCATTGATCACACTCTGCTTTAGAATAAGAAGCACGCTCTTGCTTTTTAGAGTCTCTAAGACAGGAGGAAACGTGATTTTGCTGAGAACAAAAGAACGGAGTTTCCTACACATACGGACCATATCTAGTCCAAATCTGCTTCTGGAACTGATACAAAGCACTGACCCTCTAACATCCAATGCTTGTCAGATAAGATGGGAAACGTATGAGCTTCATGAAAGATGTAGTTCGTTTGAGCAGAAAAGTGACTGCCTTACCTGAATTGAAGTCTTGCTTGTAGGAAGACTCAGAGCCTGAGATTTAACTCCATTTCTGAAGGCAAACACACAGCATAGTTCTCATCCATGGATCACACTCTGCTTTAGAGCGAGAAGCATGTTCTTGCTTTCTAGAGTCTCTAAAACAGCAGGAAAGGTGAGTGTGCCCAGAAGAAAAGAACGGTGTTTCCTACACATACGGACATTATATAGTCCAACTCTGCTTCTGAAACTGATACAAAGCACTGTTCCTCTAACATCCAATGCTTGTCTGTTAAGGTGAGAAACGTGTGAGCTTCGTGAACGATGTAGTTCGTTTGAGCTGAAAAGTGACTTCCCTTACGTGAAACGAAGTCTTGCTTGTAGGAAGACTCAGAGCATGGGATTTAACTCCATTTCTGAAGGCAAACATACAGCATAGTTCTCATCCATGGATCACACTCTGCTTTAGAGCGAGAAGCACGCTCTTGCTTTCTAGAGTCTCTAAGACAGCAGGAAACGTGAGTGTGCTGGGAACAAAAGAACGGTGTTTCCTACACATACGGACCATATCTAGTCCAACACTGCTTCTGAAACTGATACAAAGCACTGGTCCTCTAACATCCAATGCTTGTCAGTTAAGATGGGAAACGTGTGAGCTTCATGAACAATGTAGTTCGTTTGAGCAAAAAAGTGACTGCCCTTACCTTAAACGAAGTCTTGCTTGTACGAAGACTCAGAGCCTGGGATTTAACTCCATTTCTGAATTGAAACACACAGCAATGTTCTCATCCATTGATCACACTCTGCTTTAGAATAAGAAGCACGCTCTTGCTTTTTAGAGTCTCTAAGACAGGAGGAAATGTGATTTTCCTGAGAACAAAAGAACGGAGTTTCCTACACATACGGACTATATCTAGTCCAACTCTGCTTCTGAAACTGATACAAAGCACTGGTCCTCTAACATCCAATGCTTGTCAGTTAAGATGAGAAACGTTTGAGTTTCTGGAACGATGTAGTTCGTTTGAGCAGAAAAGTGACTGCCCTTACCTGAAACGAAGTCTTGCTTGTAGGAAGACACAGAGCCTGGGATTTAACTCGTTTTCTGAAGGGAAACACACAGCATAGTATTCATCCATGGATCACACTCTGGTTAGAGCGAGAAGCACACTCTTGCTTTCTAGAGTTTCTTAGACAGCAGGAAATCTGAGTGTGCCCAGAACAATAGAACGGTGTTTCCTACACATATGGACCATATCCAGTCCAAATCTCCTTCTGAAACTGATACAAAGCACTGGTCCTCTAACATCCAATGTTTGTCAGTTAAGATGAGAAACGGGTGAGCTTTGTGAATGATGTAGTTCCTTTGAACTGAAAAGTGACTGCCCTTACCTGAAACGAAGTCTTGCTTGTAGCAAGACACAGAGCCTGGGATTTAACTCCATTTCTTAATAGAAACACACAGCATAGTTCTCATCCATGGATCACACTCTGTTTTAGAGCGAGAAGCACGCTCTTGCTTTTAGAGTCTCTAATATAGCAGGAAATCTGAGTGTGCCCAGAACAAAAGAACGGTGTTGCCTACATATACGGACCATATGTAGTCCAACTCTGCTTCTTAAACTGATACAAAGCACTGGTCCTCTAACATCCAATGCTTGTCAGTTAAGATGAGAAACGTGTGAGCTTTGTGAATGATGTAGTTCCTTTGAACTGAAAAGTGACTGCCCTTACCTGAAACGAAGTCTTGCTTGTAGTAAGACACAGAGCCTGGGATTTAACTCCATTTCTGAAGTGAAACACACAGCATAGTTCTCATCCATGGATCACACTCTGTTTTAGAGCGAGAAGCACGCTCTTGCTTTCTAGAGTCTCTAAGACAGCAGGAAACGTGAGTGTGCTGAGAACAAAAGAACGGTGTTTCCTACACATACCGACCATATCTAGTCCAACTCTGCGTCTGAATCTCATACAAAGCACTGGTCCTCTAACATCCAATGCTTGTCAGTTAAGATGAGAAACATGTGAGCTCTGTGAACGATGTAGTTCGTTTGAGCAGAAAAGTGACTGCCCTTACCTGAAACGAAGTCTTGCTTGTAGGAAGACTCAGAGCCTGGGATTTAACTGCATTTCTGAAGGCAAACACACAGCATAGTTCTCTTCCATGGATCACACTCTGCTTTAGAGCGAGAAGCACGCTCTTGCTTTCTAAAGTCTCTAAGACAGCAGGAAACGTGAGTGTGCTGAGAAAAAAAGAACCGTGGTTCCTACACATACAGACCATATCTAGTCCAACTCTGCTTCTGAAACTGATACGAAGCACTGGTCCTCTAACATCCAATGTTTGTCAGTTAAAT